>JAQFYG010000658.1:0-26318 GCA_034694325.1 Entomobrya corticalis | reverse complement strand
TAATAAAGAAGACAGACAGAACCAATCTAACTTTACTGTTGAGTAGTCGTTCATTAAAGTACTCCTCGAGAGGCATCTTTTATGGAGCTCTCGAGGAGGAAATCATAACTTTACTTCGGGGAATATAAACATACATTCCGATCGCCTTAAATATTCATCTTTTCATCATTCCCAAAGTTATTATATATTTATTTATGGATTAGTTTACATATAACCCCGAATGTAAACAATTTGATGCAACCATTTTGTCATGGTATATCCGCAGATTCAGCATAAGTTGAAAACTTGTTACTGGCAAATATTTTAAAAATTAACACAAGGAATTACGAATGTAATATAAAATTTTGATTTGGGCACTCAATAAAACTGGTCAATATTTACAGTAAATTTGACAGTAAAGACTATTTCATTACCAAGAAGATTTTATTCAGTATTTTTATATTTGAACGAGAATTTTAGTCAAGCAAATGGCAGTTACAAAACTACTTTAAATATGGCTGTTTTTAAATATGAAAAATACTGGAAAAGATCACAGCAGGAAATTTCTTTGTCAAAGGACAGCACAAACCGGTGGCCCAATGGTATTCGTCATAAAACCCTATCTTAACTTATCTACCAAATTGCTTTTGTGATACCTAATGCCAGTGTATTTTGTTGTAACAGTTAAAAACCCCAAAGTGCATTTTACAAATAAAATGTTAACAATAAAAAGATATTTTTGGAACGTAGCGAAAGTTGGTCGAAATAAAAGTCAAAATTATTATGACAAAAGACCCTTATAAATCTGTTTCGTTCATTGTCTTTAATAATATATATATATTATTTATATTACCCTATTAACCAAACCATAGGTTCAATATAAGATTTTTCAAGATTTTAATTCCATGACTGAAGCATAATATTTGTTTTCTTACACATAGGACAAGATATTTTAATGTGTATCTTAATTAATTACTAACATGTTTATGTGTGCTCAGTCTAGACATGTTAAAAATCCCTGGGAGACTATATTTAGCTTGCTTTTATTTTTAAAAAAATAGGACTGATTGTTTATCTGGCGTAAATAATATTTCAAAATTTGTTTATGAATTTATTTGTGGCATTAAACATACGTCGAAAATATTAATATTAATATTAATATTATATTAATATATAATATATATATTAATGATAAAAAGGAAAATATTAATGATGAAATGTACATAAAATATATAAACTGTCGTCTTGCGTGGTACTGTATCAGGCTGTCTGAGTAGTGCTTGAAACTCGAAACGAAAAGTCACGGCAGTAATGCGACCAAACATTCCGTAAAATTTACACATGTTTCAAATTATTGATCAATCATTGACATTATTTGGTCACTAAGTTTGATAAATTGTAAATACATTGGTAATAGAAATCTCTCAAAACCTAAGTGTAGGCAAATGTAATTATCATACCAACACGGACATTCAGGCTGTGACCAAATCCTTGCGCTGATTTTCTAATTTTTTCTTCCTTTGATTTCCAATCTATTAATAGTTCAATATTTAGTTTAGCTTGTTTCACTTATGGACGGAGTAAATTAATTTTTATGAGTTATTACTGAGTAGTCGTGTCTGCCTGTCTCACGAGACGTTTTTGAAGAAGGCGAGGTCCAATAATTATTTAAAGGTCTATTTTTATATTCTATATACGCTACAGTTTTTTTGATACTGTATTTTATATAGTCTATCGTTATAAAGTTTGGTAAGTCCTCTTACTCAGATATTAGTAGTCAAAAGTTAACACGTCATAGTCAACAGTATGTGGAACATTAAAATCTTCCAATTAGTATCCGTCATAACAACAAGTAACAACAAAACATTCGTCTTATTTGGTCCGTTAATCAACAGTTCAGCTCAAAGCAACTGACGGACTGAGTTTGTAGCTAAAGCTAAAACTTAAAACCGGATCAATAGCATACGTTTTATAGGTTTTTTAGCATGATTATTTATTATAAAGTATTTTTTCTACAAAACAAGAAATATATACAGTTAAACTATTTTCGTTTAAAAAATAGCTTTAAATGTCTACATCATTTCGACCGCTAAGGTTAAAAAACCCTGCCAAAAAAAACCTTACTTGCAATAGCTGTTCAATTTTCTTTTAAAAATCCTACATCTCTTGTTCTCTTCGCAAAGGATTAAGTTCCCTTTTCCAGTCAGCAATTTTTTCCACGATCCACTACAGTAGTAATATACATCATTTTTGTAAACTGTACCATTTGACCGAAAACAAAAATAATACTCAATCAGCCGACAAATGTAATAAAATAAATATATTTTAAAAATAATAAACAAATTTTAGTTTAAATCAAACAATATGGACCATAACAAACAAGCCAAATATATCGACTTCTTAAAAAACAAAAAATATCAAGTAAACGAACTAATTCAATGTCACCACGATGCATTATAAACTTTATAGGCTTTAAGGATAAAACTAACTTCTGCTGCCATTACTGGAAACATAACAAATTATCTGTCTCTTTGTTGTAATAAATGTGCGTTTTCTAGCCAAACTGGTATATGAGTATCGTAGCAAGTATATAAACTGTCGAAAAAAAGCAATTTAGCAATTGACAATGTTATTTGGAAGCTTGGAATGTGGTGGTGTTTTTCCAGTTAGTACATTTTTTAGAACGTATACTTTTTCAAATACTAATATAAAACCGGTATAACAACTTTATTTGCTTTGTCAATTCCTCTTTTTATCTACTTTTACCTACCTGACTATTGGATCTTTCTATAAACAATCTCTTCATACTGCACAGAATGACGACGCAAGCATGCACATACGAACACTTTCTTCCATTCTTTTATCACGCCGCAACTTACTTGCTACTATAACAAATCCTACATATCTGGTAAGTATGTCCGTCTCGCCATAATTGAAACCATATTAAAATCCTTTTTTAGCTTTTTAAAATTAAATTTAAATTTTTTGAAAGAAATTGACAAAGATGCCCCTGTGTGTCTTTCTTGAACAACAAGTGTTTTTTTAACAAATGACGCTAACATCATGTATATCTAATTAACATTTTCTTTCACAATCCCATTTTTAAAAGATACATTTCCTTTATATGTACAACAAAAAACACATAATACGACGATTGATTAAGCAAAAGCAAAATTTCCACACAAAAATAAATATTTTGGATTTTAAAAGCATAACTTATGTCTACGCATACCAATAGGAATGATAAAAGCAGTCTATCTACAGATAAACAGCATTCTAAGGGATATCTAAAATATTAAACAGGAAATAAGATGGTTATGACCAAATTTAAAATCAAGGTATCCGAGTAAAAATCTAAACAGTGATAGTTATAACAAATGAATAGGTTTATTTGTCACATTTAATTGGCGCAAAAGCAATTTGATATGAACTCCTTGTGATATTTTCGTTACTAAAAAAGCGCAAAATTGACAAAACGCATTGCAGCAATGAAAAAACCACTGTCGCAAACTTGAAAAATCATGTATCACGCAAATATTCGAGTTGTTAAAAAAAGACAAAAGTAGACAAACGTACATAAGGTAAATTAAAATTAAACTATAAATTATATTTGAGCACGTTTTTTGGTCAATTTTTAATTGAGCACGTTTTGCGGTAAATTTTATTTGAGCTCATTTTGTGGTAAGTAATTACTGGGCACGTTTTGTGGTCAGTGTTATATTGAGCACGTTATGTGATAAGTTTTAATTGAGCACGTTTTGCGGTTCTGTGGTTCTGTGGTGAAACGTTTTAGTACAGCACGTTTTCTGGTAAGTTTCAATAGAGCTTGTTTTGTGATCAATTTTGATTGAGCACGTTTTGTGGTAAGTTTTTACAGAGCACGTTTTGTAGTCCGTTTAATTACAGCAAATTTAATGTGTTAGCAAAGTCAGCAAAGTTTCAGTAACCACGTAAGCCTTTATAATTGTTTCTCAGCATTTTTAACCGCTGAAATGTGAATCAAAAACTTTTTTGGTTTCTTGCCACAAACAATTGATGATCGTGGGTCAGCTAGATCTAAATATATATATCTTATCCGGAAAGACTAAAGATGAAATGGTTGTTCAAGCTGGTCCAGAAATGCAGCTTTAAAACAAATGACACCATCATATCAAAATTGCCATTGAACCCTAACACTTTCGTGGGAGTTCATTATCCGCCCAATTCACTGACTATAACATGCTCAAATCATCCGGTGTATAATGTCACAGAGAAAGTAAAATACGGAAGTTCAGAATCTTTACCGGTTGCTCTTGTATATTGAAACTTCATAGAAAAACTTTTCAGCGAAAATGTTAACCACAGCACGACGATATGAAAAAAGGAGTAAGGAGTCACACACGCTTAGCTCAGAAGACAAGAGTGAAATGCTGCGTCTTCGGGACGCGCGTACCTACTTAAATACCTAAGCCGATGGTCTTGAAATTTTATCAGAATCTAGCAGCATCCTTTCAGTCAGAAATGGTTTTGAGATGAAACTATTGGCATGATTATATAAGCAAGCTTTCACGACCAAATATGAGCATTACTTAAAACCGCTTTCCTTAAATTAAAACCGTCGACGTTTCAACAATAACATATTAACTATTAAAATGCATCATTAAAAACAATCGTTTTTTTCTGCTTAGTCAAGCTAGATCGGTTATTTATATGTTTAAAATTTGATAACATTGTATTTTATGTAATTGCATTGCATTGAGAATAGAATATCCTCCTACTCCATGCTAAGTTCCTCAGATGACAGTTTGTAAAAGCTATCAACTCCGTATTGAATATCAGCTTGTTTTGAATATGTACCGTAGCTTGTCATTAGAGTTTTCTTTGTTCACCAATGTAATTGAAACTATCAGGTTACCCACAGTTTTGGACAAGTGAAATTAGAAGTTGGTACACTCTTAAATATCGTAGTGATCCCAGAACTTGAAAAATCAAACAAAAAAGGGTCAATCCTTAATCACAAAAACTCAAAAATGGTTTCATTTGACGGTAACCTTTTTTCTTCTTAAACAGGTTTTTGAAACCAAGGAGGATATTTATATAGCCATTACATAAGAAAAAAGCATTGTGGTTTTAATTTTGTTCTACTTCTATGTAGAAATTATGATAAAAAAATTTCCTTACCTTTTCGTTTGCCACCTTTCCCATCAAATCGTCCTCAGTAAGAAAAGCAATGCTGATGTCGCCGTTGGAGGAATTCCGAAGTACGTATTTTTGAATCATTAGTATTTTGTCAACAAGGATGTTATAGGAATTTTGATTCTTCAGAGCCTCCTAAGTAGCCTCAGGTCCTGAAAACAACGCCGATGGGTCGTTTGTGTGCTTAAAAATCTAAATAAATATATACTATTTCATGTTTTATAAACATCGTTTTGCTGATATGAAATTATAAGTCACATTATAACAAGTAGACGTCCGGATTTCCCTCTGGGTTTTCAACCTAGCTAAAATTAACTCTCTAAGGGCCTGGATAAGAAACGAAAAGAGTGTTTGAGCACAAAAGGAAAAACTAAAATGACATTGAATGCAGGGTTTATAAATGCGCAAGTGTATTTTGGACCTTTTGACATATTATCAACATCCTTAATGATATAATGATGATGTGATAGGAATAAGAAGAAGAAAAACCAAAATTTCTTCTTCTTGCGCTAATTACGTCAAGAAGCCTTAGCGTGTGCAAGTTGAAGAGAAAGGTTGTGATCGTGACGATGAATGATGTCATCAGCATCACGTATCAATACGGTTTATCACATAAACATTATAAGGACTGAGCAATACAAATTTCTTAAGAATACAGAATAGAGCATTGAAATAACTTGGCATACTTTCATGTATTATTAGATTATTATGCTGTTTGTTATTGTAACCTTAATATAATTTTAAATGATTTCGTTTTTAAATTTTGATTGCATATGTGTTTACTACGGTTGCTGTATTCGTTGGGCGTGACTTCCTTAAAAAAATAAAGACGAAAATGAAATGTGAGTATTTTTTTAAATGTCTATCTTCTTTAAGTACAATTTGTAATGTTACTAATAATGACTTAACGACACATTATCTTTCAGTTTTGTGGAAACTTTAGTGACTAAAATAGATCGGAATTATTTCCATAAAAATATGACTTTCACAATGTTGAATGTAGATATATGCCGTGATATAACAAAGGACACCTGTAATAATCGACAGTGTTCAAAACAAAAACTTCTAACAGAAATATTTTAAGACAATTAGAGCAGTAAAAACGTTTGCTATAGAATTTATTATATTCGAATTATTACAAGTATTTATTGACATCCTGATAAGCATCACAGCAACAAAACATTCTCACATTTTACTTCTTGATCATAAAATGCAATTAATACCTTGTCAAATTATATAAAATAGGAAGCTAATGATATCGTTATATTACATTTATTCATAACGATTATATCAGAATGACAATTTACGCAAATTCCTAATAGTTTATCCACAAAACAGTATTGTGATTGCGATATATGAAATCATGCCGGTCTTACAAGCTTTCGAAAATTTATTTAGAAACGTTTTATTTATTATATCTATAATAAGATGGGGTACTAAACTTACATCGAAACCTTCTACCTCAAAGAAATCTACTTTCAAAAATTCTTACTGCTAATTTTTTCTACATTTTATTTCTAAATTTCCATTAAAATGTCTAGTGAACAGTTTTTGGAACGCTTACACTTCCAGTGAAATTTACTTTAAATAACTTTCACAACCCATAAACACCGCTTCTAAAAACATTTACTCCAAACGAACATTAGTTCCAATGTATCATGCTTCCAGGATAATTTTTTGCAAAATTTGCGTACTTTACAAATTGTATTATCGATTGATAAAAATTGACATAAGAAAGCATGTTTATAAAAATATACTGAACTTAATTGTGGGGTAAGAATAAGTGCGGTAAGTGTAACTGAATAAATTTAAGGACCAATGAGAAAAGGAATTAAGTCCTGTCTTAAACTTCCGTTGTGCAAATAAAAATAAAAATATTTATGGTGCTTATTTTAAAAAAATAAAAACTATTAATTAAGTAAGATAATTTTTTAGTATATTACTTTGCAACCATGTTGCAATGCAAGAACAAACTTAGAGTTTGTGAAACCTTGGAGGTAAAGTATTTGGAAGTATTAGTAGGAACTAATAAAAATATTTACTTTATACGTATATTTGGCACGAGCATGCAAACAAAATGCATCCAATATGATTTGTTTTGGTTACCTTCGTCAAAAATGCCAAGGTTTGGAGCATGTGCATTTTTTGTTTGGTAACATTTACTGTCAGAAGACGTAAGTGTTTTGCTAAAGTTGCCTTTCATTGCTCCTTAATTTTGTGAAATTTTGTGGAGACCATCGTTAGCAGCGGCAGCAACATCTTCATTGGTCAGCGTATTGCGCTTGCTTTCGCCCTGGCTGTTCCATTTGAGATAGTCTGGGCACTTCCGTTTTATGTAAGCCTTGTTGTTATCATCTTTCGGTCGTCTAACAGCAGCAAATTTTCCGCGATTTTCATTTCGCTCGGCTGCACTACCACCATGGATGGATTCAGCTAAAGCTAGGTATATATTGGCGACCGCGTCTCCAATTCCATACATCTGGAGCACGGCTTTAATCAACATTCTATAATCACTTTCCTCAGAAAAGTGCTTTAAATGGTTGAGTTTTAGCGTTTTATGCGCTGGTTTTGATGGGTTGACTTTGTGAATAGCATTTCTCCAGAAACTCAAAAACTCTGTTCTCTCCGCGAATATTTGGATGTTTTTGTCCAATGGTCCCTCGTTTATTTCAATCATTTATTCTTTTATTATGTTTAAAGAACGTTTACACTATCTCGATAAGAGTCGTCACTCATTTTTGGAGTTTTAAAGTTTTCCAGTGGAAGTTTATCGACTAATGTTTTGTCGTAGACACTACCCATCAACCTGAAACTTTGACCTGCTGCAGTAATATAAATAACTCAGTGAGTTTCAGATTCTGACGCTAATTGTTTAGAGGAACTTGTTTGCTTAAGCGTTTTATCTTGGTATTATCATCGGACTTTAAGCCACACTTCTTCTTCAGTGCAGAAACTGAAATTGTTTTTTTCTGCTTTATTCGAGACTTTTCTTCTTTTTTCATCATCAGCGAGACACCAAGTGGTGACGTACTTATTTTGTTGCGTTTTGTTTTGAGAATAGATTTTGCACTTGTACATGGCTTTTCTTTAAAAAACCTATTTACAATCCTTGGGTATGGAGGGACTTGTTTTTCGTCTTTACCAGTGGTATCCTCCTAATTTGCATAGCTGTTTTCTCCTGTGGTACTGTCATTTTTTCCTGCTAACATCTTTTTAAGGATTCGTCATCGATGTGATCCACGCAGTCCAGACAGGTTATCTTTTTGCTGGGATACTCTCTGAGAGTTCGTTTTATCATTTCCGTTTTTGGTTCCGGCAGATGTTTCCCTTTTTTATGGTTTTTTCTCCCAATTGATTGTGTTTGTCTACTGAGGACTTATTTACCAATATGGTTTCTTCAGTAAGATCAACGATATCCTTGTCAGATAATTGTTTGCAGGGATATTGACTTTGCATTGGCAGGGATTTTCATATTGTCTTTGGCTCTGGCATTGCGGGTACTGCACGGTCCAAACGCTTGTTTGGATCCATTTTACTCTTTCGGATCATGGTCTAAAAGTGCTGCTGGTCTCTACAGTAGATGTAAATGGGTGGGTTTTTAGATGTCTACTGTAGTCAAAGTCATACATCACGCTGTCTTGGGTTAAGGTTTAGCAAAGTTGACCCTGAAATTTCGACAATAAACTTGTACTAAACGACTCAATGAATACTATCGATTGAAGCTATTTTTGGGAACCGGAAACTTTAAATTTTTTAATATATATAATATATTTCTCTAAATTCAACGGCAATGAACCTTAAATATGACTTTTTTCACGCCAAATGTTGTCTTTTAACCCTTTATTCTTGACAAGTTTAAGTTTGCTGGCCTTAGGCCAGCGGAATTTTATATAGAGGATACAGTTTTCCGGTACTAGCAGCGGCTTCAAGCCCCGGGGGTGGCTCCCGTCGCTCCACTCCCTGTGCACGCCAGCCCCAAGGCAACAGACTGGGGTTTTCGACCCCTGCTTGTCGGGCAAAGCCACTACATTGGCTCTATAATAATAATTTACCGTAGAACATGTAATATAACGTAATATATTGTCGAAAATCTAAAGTTGTTTTCGGTGCTCAAAAAACCGGTTTTGGCCTGTTAGTTTTCCAAACACCCAATCACAAGTAAATATTGAATGAAATGAATAGTCAAATCATTTCCCGACACTAAAATAACATAATATAAATTTCTACACATTTGCTGAATGTAGAAAGGAGCTTATGCTTTCTTACGCAGAATTCCATCCTGTCTGGCATGACTGATCATCTTAAACGTGTAGTACACTTCTTTATGATCAACACTAAATTAAAAAGAGAGAAGGGGAGGGCAATACTATATGCAATACGACAAGTTGTATATTGTCTTCTTTCAAGTGTAGAATTATTTCGGTCAGTGTGGCGGTGGTGGTAATGCTTACTTGAATACTCTACTGATATTGACAGTAGAGCAAAGTTTAAACATATTTAAACTAATACAGGGATCTCAGTACATGCTCATCCTATTTTTTACTCGGTGAGGGAAGAAGGAGCTTCATTTATTGAAATTTATTACCCAAGTTCTGTGTACTTGATATATGAAGGACTCCATCCATTATCCTACACAAAACTACACACGACCCCATTTTGACACTTATGAATTCTGAAAACTACTTCACAATTAGCACAAAATTTGATTATATAGAACAGGAATATATTTATCAGGAAATGATGTAGATGATCATCATGATCACTAAAATAGTAGAAACAACAGCAGAAATTCTTTTACTGGAATAAATGTCTGTATTTATAAGTCAATATTAGCATGTTTCCATACATTTTCTTTCACTTTTTTCCGTTTAGTCTACATATCCCAAGACAATTTAAATTACATTATGAATGAGAACTCAACTTAACAAGTATATATACACGCATCCACATTGCATCTCAATCATCAGCATATCGACTTATTATAGTAATATTATTAACGAATGCTCTAATATATATTTACATAATTTCCGTACATTCCGTAGGTAAACATTACCGCAACGTGTAAGTGTTTGTAAGTTCATATATTCCTAAAGTAAATACGTTTTTTATATCTAAAAGCTATACTCAGTCATCAAGTCTGATAAGTATTTATAAAGCAAAAACAGTAAAAAATAAAAGTATTTAGGAATGATTATCATTGCTGACTCGATTTATCTTTACACTAGTTTTTTTCTAATAACTTTTACAATGCCACTTTTTGGTTTTCAAAAAGCTACAAATTGTTTCATTGTACACCATTCCGTTATTGTGTACTGTGGTGGTCCTGGTTTTCTGCCGAGCACGCTCCAGAAGCCGTAAACTGGTACAAATTGAGTTTTATATCCGCTTGTTTAATTTTTCCTCATTGTTTTTGATTCATAAAAAAAGAAATCAACTAGAAACAATCTCATGCATAAAAAATAAGATTAAAAGAATTTAACATTATACTCACGCTGCTGTCAAAGAATGACGATAAAAGCTCATGATCATGATAGTGGAATAGCAGTTTTTCACATGTTCCACTTGCCTCTATCTTGTAAAGTCATCATGCTGTCGGCTGACTGGACCGCTGCTGCTGCAGAAGCACTCGTGTTTGTAAAGTCCATTGTTGACGAGAGGTGATGATTAGACTGATTAAAAGCTTTTTCTCTTCTCCTTTTATCCTTTACCCGCATTAAGCCTTGTTGATTTTTTGATTCTGATGAATTAGGTAACAGAATCGCAGAAAAAGCACCGTTTTTGTTCTCTGCTGATTCCATTGTTGATTCAGTGATAGCTTCTGTTTTCATGGCTTTCTCTTGCAGTGATGATTGTTGTTGGTGCTCATTTTTTATAAGTATTGTTTTTATGATTGCAACATCATCATTTACTGATTAGATTCACTTTTTAGATAGATTAGATTGCTTGTTCACTTTTTCTTTCATTCTGTGAGGATGCCTGATCATTCTCATTTGATATCGGTTCAAAAGAGGAGCTGAATTATTTATTTTGATGAAACAGGTTGCGGTTTCATAAAATCGGATAGCATTCTCCATTTGTCTGTTATTGGGAGCTGGTGGAGAGGGAATTTCATTCTCCTGCACAGAATCCGCCACTTTACACTGAAATTGTTTTGTTGCCTTGGAACGAAAATTTCCAATTTGTTCGCTATTTTTATGACAAGAGCCCGTCCACTTCTTCAGAAAAAATGCACATCCTTTCACGAATAGACATTTTTGGCAATCGTTTTTTCTGCTCTTACAATAATCCGGATCAACACCAATCACGCTGCCCAGTACAGAAATGAAAATTATACACTTCATTATACCTCTAATGAAAAGCATTTTTTCTCGTTTTTTTTGCAATCAAATAGGAAACCAAAAAAAGTGTCTTTGTCCACGAGTTTGGCAATGATAATGAGTTCCTGTATGCCAGTTTTGGAATTAAAAATTATTTGTATGTGAGTTTCTGGGTTTTCTGTTTGCAAAATTTTTTTTTTAAATGGTCGGTTATAGAATGATGCACAATATCAACTCCTTTCCCAATTATGCTTTGAACTTGCTCTCTCATTTATGAAAATGCTACTAAATAAAATTTCAAAAAGTGATACGTTTTGATAAGTTTTGGGTAACTTTATATCAAGCAAAAGAAAAAACAAAAAAAACATCACCTCATTTTGTAAAAACTAAATATACATTAAAATCAATGATAGGTACTCGTCGCCCGATGCAGCTGCCTCCTAAAAAAATAAAAAAATCAGCACTTTTGTCTTAATGTTTTTCATTTCATTTCATTTCCTCCCCTTGTTTGTTCATAATTCCATCGGCACCTACTTTCTATACTGCATGAGTTGACATGAGTGTGGTGGTGGTACAAGTAGATATTTGCAGACCAGTCCAAACATAATCTCCGCCGCCTGCCTCGAAACGGCGATCTTTGCATGATCTTTTGTGTTTGGTAAAAAATAAATAAATTTGTCGTGGAAATTTCTGAATAAGGACGTTGTTGAAAGCTAACTTATAAAACAGTTTATTATCCACTAAAGTTGCCAACGTCAACAGCTTGAAGCATGAATTTAAATGTAGGGGGGATTTAGCGAGTGCACATGAGTTGCGTGTATTCAAGCTGATTCTTGTCAAATACCATGTATAGTTCTCTGCCGTCATATTTGTTGAATTTTGTGGAAGAGGCTGTAATATAGAAAAAAATAGGAGAAAGAAAAGAAAATGATCAATAATAATCTATGCGACGATGATGAGGAAATTTTACTCGAATCCTAGGAATAGATGGATCGGGTGGCACGGGAGTAGGAGATGGTTGTGGTGAAATAGATGCATAAGTGGATGACCGCAATACCAATGCAATAAATCCAGTAGAGTAAACGAGCACAACAACAGCAGATATAATCCTTTTCTTGATTGAACATGTAGATGAAGATGGGATGAGAGGCTGAACATTGTCTTGATCTCCTGTTTCATTAGCCTGATGGTCCACCACTGCACTAAAATATATATATATATATGATAATATATGGACGATGGTATAATGCCCATTTTTGGAGTATTATTATAATAAAGAGAGATTACACAAAGAAAAAAAATGCAATTTCGTACCCATCTCATAATTGAGTGGGATTGTTGCCATTGCATGATTGATGCAATATTTTCAACTATTTAAACTGAAAAGTGTAATTATATGGAAACTAAATTTTAAAAGAAAATTTAAAACTGCTGAGAACACAAACGTTTTATGGAAACTGTTGACTATGGAGGAAATGCGAGAGAGATTTGACTACGACTGAAAGCTGGATGCATAAGAGTTGCTGAAAAGGATGTATGAACTGCGATCAAACATGATACCCAAGGAATGAAAGAAAAACAAGTAGAAAGAGAGGGAGCGAGAAACAGAAAATTTTGTACATAATCATACAAAATGCGCAGCTTTGTAAATGGAATGGGGATTTGATGTTTTTGTCATTTTTTCTTATGGTGTAAACGAGATCATGGTCACTGATGTCGATTTCTGCATTTGCATAAGTTTTATTTAGCTTTGGACGATTTGTGAAGATGCAGTCGAGTAATGATGATGTAGTATGCGTAGTTCTTGTAGCATTTTTAATTAGTTGTTTATGATTGTAGTCGTTCATAAAAGTTGTCAGTTCTCGGGCATCGTTGTCATATTTTAGTAGATCCGTGTTTAGATCTCAAATAACATACGACTCGTTTCCTGAACATAATTCCATGTGCGGATTTAAAGTTTCCAATAGTATCTTTGTAGATACTTTTGGTGGTTTGTATAAAAGTACGATATGTATTGTCTTAAACGAATAATTGAGCATTTTATTAGTTTCTTTTGATAACGCCTTGTCAATTGATTTTATAGTTTTAAGATTAACCAGTAAGAGCTCCGGCTGGCTGCACTAGATTGGTGGAAATTAAAATAAATTCAAAAGCTATTGGTAAAATCTTAGACGCTTGTAGTTTACTGCTCTGCAAAACTAGTGTGTCATCTCTAAATGTAAAGCAAAACTAACGCCCGGTTGAATCATATATTCTACTATCAGTGCTATAGTAAACTTTTGGAAAACATATACTCCATCGACCTACTTGATTCAAATATTGAGGTATTTCTTTCAACCTTGATGAAACTAAAAAACTTGTCAACTGACGCGGTTAAATATTCTGGTTACGAAAATGGCCATTTAGTTGCTGCACATGTTTTGACACAGACGAAGCTTTGAAGAGCACGTTTAGCATTTACAATATCTGCTAATGACGACCCAATAATGGAACGTTAAAGGCGGTTAGGAAACATTTTGAAACATCCCCATTTTGGCAGTTCTACGAGATGAAGTCAATTACTTTTCCATTACTATTAACTCTGAAAAGTAAGCAACGTTATATTTTAGTTTTGAGGTTTAAGAAAATACAATCGAAAATATGAAAGTATGATTCCCAGTTATGTCTTTTGAATGGATCGCTCAAATAGAGTAGTTGAACGACTTATGCG
The DNA here is from genome assembly GCA_034694325.1 of Entomobrya corticalis. Classification (NCBI taxonomy): domain Eukaryota; kingdom Metazoa; phylum Arthropoda; class Collembola; order Entomobryomorpha; family Entomobryidae; genus Entomobrya; species Entomobrya corticalis. The sequence continues at coordinate 12,137 of JAQFYG010000658.1, read as the reverse complement.
TTCCCTTCAGGAGACAATAAGTACTATGCTGATGTGGATGAAACTAATTGGGACATCATACTTCTTTTAGCTTATTAACATCAATAAATTTCCTAACATTAGTACTAAAGTTAGTTCCAAGCAAAACTTAACTTTATATTTTGCAGTTTATGGAAATAGACCTACCTTACCTATAGATATATTAATAGATTACTAAAATTCCGATTTTACTACTAATATTGAAAGTATACTAATGTTATGGATCCAAATTTATTATAAAGTTAAATTTAATCCTCTTTTACATTTATTATAGACAAATAACCACATGTTGAAGAAATTTGTGACTTCTAAAACACTACCAAAAAAATTCATGAGAAAATCACTGGACCCTTCTCCATCCTTAAGAAGAACATGGACGAATTATTGATCAATGTATTTACATATCATAGCATATTAAGTGCGATTAAGATTATTACTATCATCCGGTGCTTTAAAATTACATATTGACGCGATACAAAACTTTGGATCCCGACGAAACTTAGTGCAAAACGATGAAAATCCATGAATTGATGAGATTGTTTTGTTTTCCATCCTCCTCCACCAAAACCACATACTATTATTAATTCCAGTTCAGATAAAAGTACATCTGATTTAAAAGTGAATGGGCTAGAATTTGAGAAATCTTCAGCGAAAACTCTTCAGTCTTCTTGTGAGACTTAAACACCTTTGTTATGAATTTGTTATGTGGAATAGCTTATTCCTAATTCATATATAAATACAAAACATATTGTTTGCCTTTGCTCAGTTTAAGCCACAACCAGTGACATTAAATTAAAAGCTGAACCGCTCCGGAATTACCAATATCTTTATTTTTAACATTAACAATTTTATAACGCAAATCAATAAAATACTTCTGTTTTAATTAAAATAGAGCAACAAAAGCAGCAGTAGGGTATTTATACTCGCTAACAAAATCAATGGCTAAATCGAACCCGCCTCGAATTATTAAGGAAAAATTTTCAAATTTGTTTGAAGTAAAGCGGCTAATTGAAAAAATTTTAGTTTCTGATGTAAAATGTATGTTGTGCAGAGATTAAAATGAGGTTTGCGGTGCCGCCGACGGCAGTGGTATTCTTCTAAAACATCTAAAGGATTTATCCTGTTTAATTAATTTATCTAATATCTTGTTGGATTTCAAGAAGACGAAAAATTTTACATTCTTATCAAACCTTTGTAAATTTAACGTTGAGCAGCTGCAACTGAAAACGCAAGAATCCGTTTCAAAGAGGAAAACTGAAATTCAAAACGTCACAAATGGCAGAGAACAAGGCTGATCTGGGGCCATTTAAGATTGGCATTCGAAACGATGGATTCTTTCTTTCTGCAGCGGATCTGCATTTTTTATGAAATTTCTTTGCTTGTTGGCAAAGCAAAGGAAAGCTGTGAGCAGGATTGGACTCAAGGACTATTTTGTCCAATCCAACAAAAAAGTAAGCCAAATTCTTGTGCCTAATTTTGCGATCTCACACAACGCGCTAATGTATCGTACTGTATTGAATTCCTCACGGGTTGTCTGATGACAAGATAAACATTTCAAAAATTACTTTTATATTTGAAAATCAAATTTGCAATATTATAAAACATACTTTTTTGCACTCAAAATTAAATGGAACTGAAAAAAACAATTGCGGCGAATCCCTGAAGTAATCAGTGGTGATGTTATCGCATTTGCTACTGAATGGTCTATGTGTAGTAATAAAACTTGCGTCCGAAATGAGACAAGTAGGTGAGATCACAGCGTCGTTGGGCAGCGTCGTCGTAAGAAGGCTTGTTTGGTCTCCCGTGATGTTTGTTTATGGCATTCCCATCTCACAGCCAAGAATGAATAAAATAATAAACTGTCCAGACAGATTACTAATAAATATCTTTAAAAAATCTCATTTCTCCTAATGGATGTTAGTTCATAATAATATTTAAACAAAATTAGCTATATAATGCTGTATAAAATTGGGCTTCGAATTTCAAGATGGGATCCGACTAAACTATTTTACAAAAGAAGCAGCATTGATATTGTAGCTGTCAGCATCATTCAGGCTCACATACTCGTAGGCACAGCCACCGTAAATACGAGTGACTAGATCCTATTTATATTTTTGAGGTCACCATACGCTTACTTATATCTTTGTTGTCATTAATTATTTTTGGAGAGGAGATATTACCTGGAAGCAGGTACATGAGTCAAACCCAAAAGAGAGATTGTTGACATCACGAGTTTTGGTTATTTTGTTATTTACGTGAGTAGGTATACTCATATATTTTGTAGAATTGAATGTTATTCAAATTAGTCGTACTCGCAAAAGTAGAGAGTACATATGTGGAATGAATGTTGATATTTTTACTGGTAAATCCAGCAAGAAAAAAAGAATGATTTTTGTGTGCATTGAAATATTGAATGCAGTTTTGTCAAGCTTGATACGATTTTCTTGGAGATGATTTTTCTCAAAAGAGAGAGGCATTCGTTCTTGTTGCTTGGTGCAATAAACAGCTAAGCAATTTTGTTAAAGTAATATTTCTTTGCCTTGTAGCTTATCGCCGTTCACATTTTATTGCCTGGGTAGAATAATTAGTCATCTGTCATGGGAAGTCAAAAGTAGCGCTAGGCAGTTAAATACGTAGTTATTTGCACACTTTTTTCCGAAGAAGACCAGCCAGATATTCTGCAAATTGCGTCGGCCGTTAGCGCGTTGGATTCAGGAGGATACGCGTGAATCATCATCGTCGTAATCCCGACCACCATTCTCACAATCACCTTCACTCATACCCTTCATATTACCGCAATATTTATTACTGAAAGAAATATTATTTGATCAGGACAACTTTTTTGAAGCGATACAGTACATTGCATCATATTTACATTCTTATCCCATTTTTAGTTGTTTTTACTTTAAGTTAATCTCACATTTTTACGATTATCAATAAAAAATGTGCTTATTCATCTTTGTAAATAATAATGTTGATTTGTTAACTTTGCATAAAAACAGAATAGCTCTTCTAAAAGTTTATTTAGCAAAATGGGCTAAAAAATAAGCACTAGTTTTGCTGTTGAAGTTGTCAAGTAAGTTGTAGTAAATATAACAAAGCACCACCATTGCATTTTATCGTGCTCTTTAACTGGTATTTAAGAGTTAAAATAGTTTTTACGATTGTTTTTACGATAAAACAAAGTAAACTAAGCATTACGTTAAGAAAGATTTAAGATAAATTGAATCAGGAAATATTTAATTTTAGCATCTAATCACATTGACAATTTAACCCGCATAAAAATCCATTTTTCTCTATTGTAACAATGTTATGACTATTATTATTATTTTATTCTCAAACCCGTTTCTTATCGGAGCCCGACGTAAACAAATTGGTCGTTCATTTTTCGAATTTTTATAACTATAAATAATATTTTAATAGTTTATTTTATATATGTTTATTTATAATAATGAATCAACTAACAAAGGATTGGTTCTACTATTATCGTCGTTATCCTGTCGTCTTGCAATGCATTTAGCTCCAGGAAACGATCCATATGAATGACTTCATCATCATTTTTATCCTCCAAATTAACATAAACTCTTTTTGGATTGGGATCCAATAGGTATATCACCTCCACTCTTCTATTTTGATTAGTAGGGCGCCGGCGTTGTCTCAAATTGTGTCGAACTCTGATGACACTGCCTAATACCGTCGAACAAAAATGCACTCTGAGCAAACACACCAACAATCCCAACAAAATGATCATAGAAATCAAAAGCCGCGAGTATATTCAAATTAAAATAGTAAATATTACATTTATTTTAAAATGCTCGCTGCATTTTGACATTGGATTTATTGTGTCCGTTTGTTTGATTGGGTTTACATTTTGCACACATATGCAGTGAGCATGTACTTTGGTCCCAAATTTAAATACAATTTGCAATACATTTTTGTAAATTTAATTTTGGTTTTAAATTTTTTACCAGCAGTTTGTTAATGTGGAAGCAAAACCTTTTGACAAAGATAAGTTGTCAGAGCCAGAAGACAGCAACTAAAAATAAAAATTATTTCACTCATTATCTATTTTTTATGTAAATTTTAACAAAATATTTAAGTTAAAATAAGGTTTTAAATGGAAAGGAAATCCTGTTGCATCTTTAGTATGTAAGCACACCTCTTGCTGACCGTAAAGCCATGTGACTTAAGCACAATCCGATGTCAAAAGACACTGCTCACAACTCTGTGCGGTACACTTATAAAAGAAAATGATTTATAGTTTTTAATTATTTTCATGTTTATTAAAATTAATATAAAAAAATAATCATATTTTTACCGAAATTCTGAAGATGCAGCAGGTAACCTTTCTACTCAATCCGAAAACCACAATGTGAACCGTATGTTTACTTTTTAGTCTTGGATCAGTAAAAAAATCATCTGTAAAAATACGCACATTACGCCACATAAACAAACAAAAAAACTCTCTCCTCTTCCCAATACCGGCTCATCATCATCATCTTTTTTCTCAGCAACGTGGCTGTGTACCTACACACATAAAAATACACACACTTTTGAGTACACAATTCCAAGATGAAAAGCATGATGATGAGATGAAGAAATAAAATACGACTCAAAGCGGGGCAAAGTAGGGGCTGATAAAAAGCCAATGACGCAACTAGGAACAAAAAACTATACTTAACGATCCCAGGATTTGCATCTTTTTATTTAGGCCGTTTTGTTTTTTCTTTACATATACTTGTAAATCCAATCTATCATTTAATACAAATTAAAATGAATGTTCTTATGTGATTTATTTGGTTTGTGACCCTTTAAATATGTTTTGTTTTTTTGCTGTTTAACGTCCTTATCCGCATATCTTTTTCCCATTCACAATAAAAGCACTAATGAAAAAAATAAAAGTTTTGAGTTTATTATATACGTTTGGTTATAGAGTTGTATTTTTAAGAACTGAAAATATTTATGTATTATCATATATTTAAAGCTCATATTTGGAATTTTGTGAAATATTTCTCACATATTACTTTTTTTCTATCTTAAATTGGTAAATACTAGAACGTGCGTTATATTAACTGTCTGCTGCAAAACAACATTGAATCGGAACCCAATGGTAATTTTTTATCGTCGAACGACTAGCTTCCATTGAAATATTATTTAAAAACTTTACCAGCCAGCAAACACGTTTATATATGCCCGCATCTACAGCATCCACTTTTAAACTTTAAAGCGGCATCAACGATGTTGTGCCTCCATTTCTTGTTGTTTCGTAGGCGAGTCAGCGTCCTGCTATTATATTTACAGCGCTGATGATTGCATATACTCTTTGCCCAAACTAAAGTATTCAACGTTAGACGGTTGTGGGATACAACACTCTTGTTGCAGTTACAAAAGAAATCATGATCCTGCCCCTTCAGATCAATTTCATGTATTTTGGCTTTTTCTGCTAAAGTCTTTTCAAGCGGATCGGTTGCTGGTTTGGAAACCAATTTAGATTCCTTCTGTACAATTGGTCTATGGGCTGCATTGTTGTAAATTTTAACGGGTAATTGGAAAAATTTTTATATTTTCTTCAGTACAGATTGCAGTGCAGATTCAGTACACATTTGCACTTTTATGGATATCTGATTTCAGTTGTTTTTATGAACCAATTTGTATAACTATTGGTATTCGTTGTCAAAATTTGGCTTACTATAGTTTTTGGCCGGTTAATTTTCAATTGTGAACGCAAAATATATATATATTCTAAATGATATATTCTTATTTTTTTACTATTTCGTATCGCTCAGCGCCTTCTTTAGGCTGCTAGGACCTCATCTTTTATCTAGTTTTTTTAATCACATTTCTTATCAAAGATTATCTAATCCTCAATTAACTATTTCAGTATTGTTAACGTGTAATACTGCTGTGTGTTTATTGTTTAAGTTCAACTTAATTTAAGTTTATAATTTTACATCTTGACCGCTTAGCAATCTACTTCACTGAGCTATTATTTTCTACTCTATCAGTTGAGAGAGTCGCTAACTTTAGTGGTATTGGTCTACTTGGACAGGGCGAATGTGGTGTTTGTCATTGCTGATTGATCATAACGGACATGGCATGATAAGTTGGTGTAAAGAAAAAACATCCACAAATCAATTGCCTTATTTGCACAAATTTCCATCTCTGGAGTTGTTTATGACGATTCCATGAAAATCTGTTTTTAGTGGAGGCGGATTCGTTCTTTGTTGAATTTGGCTTTTTTGAAAAGGTGTGGGAGGCTTATTGTCATGTAAAGGACGGGAAAGATATGTAACTCGCGAAGCCATCATGGTTACTGTTTGCTCAGGTTTATTTGCAGATGAACTGTTTGAAAAAGTAATAAGTTTTAAATATAATTGTAAAACTTTGTCTAATTGTACATGTCTATCCACTATTAGCTGTCACTATAGTACGTAGTAAGGCAACTCTTAGCTTCAATATAAAATATATGGAATAATATTATTAATGCACTTTTGTGGCTAGATTAACCCTACCTTTGCAACCTTACCAACCACCTACCTTATCTGCTATTGTAGGTAGGGCTACAAGAGTGTGTTTAATCCAACCAGTGCCAGCAGTTGCTATATTACGTAATACAGTGACAGCTAATAGCGGATAGACCTGTATTTTGAATTTAAATTGTGAAATTCTTACTGTGCTTGTTGAAGAGGCAAGGAATGATTGATTTCCAGAATGAATGATTGATGATGAGGCAGACCAGAAGGAAGACCTGTGTCTTGTGGGCTAATTGACAAGAAAGGCTCTGGTGTTGGTGTTAATACAGATGTACTTGATGTGAAAGCCGATTGTCGATATACTGCGGCCGGTGGTGAAAGACGTAGAGGTGGTTCTTGGGTGTTTATTGTTGATTTAAATTGCATTGCATGCTTCTCAATATGATCCAGCAAAGTAGTAATATCCTGGAGTTGGCTTCCACATTTGCAAAATTTGGGCTTTAAGTTAACGTCTGTTCTATGCAACTTAAGTGATATTGCTGTTTTCTTCCTATCAACTGATGAGGGTATTACTATTGAAGGTTCAGCGGTTGAAATAAAATTGTTTTTTGTGAATGAGAGAATTGGTTGCTACTCTTGGAAGGTTTGTTTCTCATGGAGGTGTTAGAGGGCTAGTTTGTTGTGGAGTTGGCAAAGAGCCAGTTTCATGTGGAGAAAGAATTTGTAGTATAGGTGGTAGATCATCGGTTTTTTGGTTGAGGCAAGGATGAAAGTGAATCATCATTATCGCTCTGTCAAATTGTTAGTTCAGTTTCCTCCGCTTTTCTTTTTCCTTTTATTTTGCTGAAATTTGCTTTTTAAATAATATTTTTTATATTATTTGTAAATGTTTTTGCTTTATATCTTACTGTTCTATTATTCGATGCTAATGCAACTCTTTCCTGGTCTGACATTACTGATTACACAAACGACATCCCTTTTGGTTGGATTTCTCATCATGGGTCAGAAGCATATGTACCCTTAGAGAACGCTTAAACTTGAACTTGAACTTGAACTACTTGCACATTCTTGGGAAAATGCTGCAGCTATACTTTTTAGAGGTATGTATTATGATATATAAAGTGTTGTCTTAGGGCATCTTCACTTGCGCTTGGTGTCCACATTCGCAAAAATGCCCTTTGTAATCCAGAGATGCCATGAGAAGAGTTGGTGGGTATGATGACGGTGGAAAAATGCTTCCTACTGGGGATAATTTTGGAGGTTAAGGTGATATAATTCGACGGTGATGAACGTTTGTTTTTGCCCAGTGCCTGAGTTTATTTGAAGACCAGATTTTCTGAAATTCTGAGATTCTGAAAATAAATCAGCAATCAATTATCACTCTATCATATATCTCGGAGCATATTGTTTCTATTCATAAAGCACATTAAATTTATTCAAATTCTAAAATCTGCGACCACACTTGCTACAACCATGTAAACCTTTACTTCAAACATTAATGACACGATGAACAGTAGCAAGATGGATGTGAGGTTGACTAATAAACTTGAAATGCTTATCGCATATATTACATTCGAATTTCTTTTCCCCAACTATATTATTAGAAGTTTGATGGTTATTCTGTTCTTGTTGTCTATCATCTTCAACTTCTGGAGGCAGATTAAGGTCAATGCTGTTGTTTTCTTTCACATTTTGCTTGCTTTTCTAAAGTCAAGTCAATTCTCTCAATTTTTTCATAATATTACGTTCCGTCAACAGATAATGGAGAAGTTTCTTTTCAGTATTAATACAAGATGCACATCTTCGACATCCTCTTAATTTATGCAACATTCCGTAGGCGCATTTCATATGTCCCCTAAGATAATTTGTTCCAACGAAGCCACGATCACACGAAGAACAGAAAAAATTTTCGGTCGTGTAAGTAAGTAAATGTGATTGAGAAGGGCTTGGTTTAAGCAATTTGGTTTACCACATTTACAACGTCAACGTCCTTTTGATTGCCAATCTATTCCACGTGGTTTCATGACAGATTCATTAAGTTTAAGTTTGATGAATGGCTGCTTCACTGTTGTTGACCTGGATTCTTTCGGATTCAAATTTTTAGTTTTATCACGATTGTTTGGCAAACGTGGTACTCGAACGCAAGATAGTAATAAATTCTTTATCAACATTTTCAACTCCAATTTAAAAAATTTTTAATATTGATTTACTTACTGGACGTCTTTCCTGTGCAAATCAAATTCATGTTTTGTTTTAAACATGCTTCTACACTGGTTACATCCTTTGCAAAATTGTTTCAAGTAGTTTGACATTTTGTGTCCGTCCTTTTATATGTCTTTTTAAAAAGTAAAAACTGAAAAAGCGTTTACTACATTTGTTGCATTGAATTTTTCACTCCTGTGTATAGTACTGAATATGCGTGAACAGGTTGCTTTTGCTACTCAACTCTTGTCCACAAGTAGATTTAGAACTGAAACTATTTAAAAGATCTTCTCCGTAAGACTTGGGTTCTTCTGAGATAGAGGCATCGTTTTCTAGAGGGCTTGGACCGGAATTGGTTGGGGATAGGGATTGATTTTCAATGGTTAAGTCTTGAATGGTTCAATGAAGTGGATCAGATGGGGCTTGTAGGAGAAATATTCTGTCTTGATGAAGTAGTTGTCTCGCTTTGCCCCAATTTTGTAGAAATTGAGCCCATCTTTACACCATTTTCGGATGGAGTTATGAGATGAAATTGACAGTTCAGTCTCTGGAGATGAAAGTATATTCCAGGAAGAATCAGGGACAGGAACTGGATTTTGTGGAGATGAGGGTACTGTATTTTTGAGTCGGCCTTGAAGGAACTACTTGGGTTGCTGAATGGTGCTAAAAATCAACAATATAATAATGTTTTTAAGGAAAAATGAATGACGATATGAACCATACTATATATTGCTGATTGTTGAATGATATGATCTTACTGAACAGTCCTCTTATGGTAATGAGGCTTTTCCCACGAAAAAAAATGCTTTCCACAGTCAATTCATCTCCCTTTAATGTTTTTGGTTATCCGATTCTGCCTTTTGCACAACGTTTTTTTACCGGAGTCATGTCTTTTTGATACAGTTGATATAATTGGTAACGACCACTCAGACTCAAATGAAATAATCGGATTTAACACAGGAGTAGATGGCAATTTTGAAACACTTGAATTTCCTTTGGAATGAACTATTGTCGACGTTGTCTTTTGCTTAGGAACAGAACTCGAGGTTGCATGCGCGCTTACGTTATTAGCTAGAACATTTTAATGCTGATTAAGTAAATGATTCATTGCAAAAATCTTTTTCTGTGCATGTTTGAGCTCGTTTTTCATAAATTTTCGGTTCTTCGCAAACTCATTAAACTTATTTTTAACATGAGTTGACAAAATCGACAGTTTTTATAACAACAGAGTCATCATCAACTTTTTCTCGATTATCTGCAAATCTTCAAATAATGAACACTGAAAATTCTGAACCTAAACTGAAAACACGTTCTTTAAACAGTTGATACTTAACTTTAATATTAGTTTTATCTTTACTTTCGTCACTGAGACGACTCTCAAGTTTGTCAATTTCTGTTTTTTCTCTTCCAAATTCAAACCTTCCTTAACGAGTTTAACATTAAATTCTTGAGCTTTCTTTAATTTTTCTTGAGTTTGGTCAACAGCTTTCTGCTGCTCAATTATAATTGCCTCGGCTTCAACTGGTTTTTCTTCCTTGGAGTATATAGCTTTCTTTGCATTTTTTAGTTCAGTTCTGAGTTGACTGCACCGTGTTACTATGCGTTCTAACTGCACTTGTAATATGTCTTGGCACTCTTTTTTAGTATTTTTGCTTTCCTCCAATTGTTATTTCAACTGAAAATTTTCTCGTTTAAATTGTTCCATTACATTTGGATGATTTACGATGGTTTTAATCCTGTTTTTTTCTAATTTGACTTCCACTTCAAGTTGGCGATTTTGATTGAAAGACTCTTTTCTCTGTTATTCATTAAACTCTCCCGAATCGTCACTCTCGTCAAGCATTTCCATCTTATCAAGCTCCTTCATCCAGTCTGGGGGTATAGTTTCATATCATTCTCTAGTTTAGCTGATGAAATAGGGACGTCCCTGTTCTGGTCACTGGTCTCTATCACCAAAAAGTATTTTATTTCAGTCATGGATATTAGAACAGTGTAGTTAATTAATCAATGTGGCATAAACCCCAAATCATACCATTTTTTCAAAATAAAAATCCATGGCATATCTGCTAGTAAATGGAGCAGGGTATTTAGCAAGGTATCGCCTTAAATTGTTAGGGTTAGCAGAAAAAACAACATGGATTTAGGCTTTGTAGTTTTTTAAGCTATTTTATTAGTGAAAATATCTTTACGCATAGTTTAAACATTTATTATTCCATATTTTCTTTACAGCCTTTGCATCCATTGACACAATTATCTTTAGTTAAAGTTCCTCAGCATATTTAAGTTCTCAATTGTATTACAAAGTCCCGTAATTTGACAATTAATTAAGTGAGTTAATAAATATCGTAAACAAAATGTACATCTATATTTGGCAATTCAGTTTTAATAAGAAAGTTTGAAATCCAAAATATACCTTACATTTACTAAATTCCACTCGCTCTAAGGACAAGTGTTCCTACAACGAGGTTTTCGCTAGAAGAACACCTCGCTATTAGAACCAAAAATTCATTCCCCTCGGGGTGTTCTTATATCGAGAGTGCACTGTAAAAAAATTTGCAACGTTAGGGTTTAAAATTTTGCAAAATTTTAAACTTTTAATAATTTGTTTTGAAACTTACCGTCCTTTTGTAGCCATATAAACATTTTGTTTATTTTAAACATCATTGTTTGCACCCAATATCATCCTATCCATCCTATTCTGTATGTCCGAAAATAAATAACTCATTACTAAAGTTTATGAATTGTAACAAACATCGAAGATATGCAAGCATAAATAATTTGATCTATTTTGATTTTTTTCAGTATTTATAAAAATAAAATTAAAATAAATCGGTACAACCACTCAATATCTGAAAGCTAGTTCAAACATCGGCTTCCTTGCTACGTGCCTTGAATTTAGGTATATACACAATCAATTTTTAACAATAATGATTTGCATCACGAAGACAACTACAGACAAAAACAAATATTTAGTAATGGATCTAACGCTTCATACGGGATCTGTCTGAAGAACTTGCGATCAATTTTCATGTGGAAACCGGGTAAAGTTATTTTTTAAAGCAAGGAGCAACTCTACTAGCAAAGCATTTTTGAGATTATAAATATACAGCAGTTTTAACCGTATACGTCTAACAAACAATATACTGCATTTGCAGGTATCCTATTTTTAAGAGTTTGTATTATTTTCGTTGTTTATGTTAAAAAATGAATTGTATTAACTGCCTATTTCTGTCACAAAATTTGCATGGTAAACATGACTACTAATCATGCAAAATTCAGATTATTTAAGATAATTTGTACTTACCTAAAACACAAAAATGAACCCCGGATATCCTGTATTTTTAAACTGTTCAACTGTTTAATTTTAATACGTATGTATTTTGCGCAGTAAAATTAATCGACGTATTATCTCATGAAAGTTTGAAGGAGCAGTAAGCTCATTTT
>JAQFYG010000657.1:0-26321 GCA_034694325.1 Entomobrya corticalis | reverse complement strand
GGTGTCTGAACAAAAATTGATCCCCTTTGATGCCGCTATCGAAATATGCAATAAAAAATTTTTGCCCATAAGCCAACATGGCGACCTCCAACCGACCACCGTACCCACGGCGTTTGACCCCGGAGGCTGAAATTCAATCCCATACGAGGTCTTGCCATAAGCTGTCTATGCACCAAATTTGAGGAAAATAACGACGACGACGCATAATGAAGTTAGAGCGCGGACAGACAGACGGACAGACGGACAGACAGACAGACAGACAGACGGACAGACGGACAGACGGACAGACAGACAGACGAACACGACAAAAGCATAACTACGCTTCACTACGTTTCAGCTACGTAATAAATAAGAAATGGAATACGAAGAAAATACTTATCCTTATCGTCACCCTGTATGATACACAGTGGAAAACCAATCCACTCATCGCTCCACATCCACAGAATTCACATTCATATTAACTGGCATGCATGGGTTTGTGACTGTGAGCGAAATAAATGGGCAGTCCCACTCCCCTCATTTCTTTGTCATGGTAAGCCATAATTGATGTATCTGCAGTGGAATAGAACCCATTCGTTTCTCCTTTCATAGCAACTATTTTCACGTCTAATTTCATCTGAAATTTGTTACTTTCTCCGCTTGTTTGTAGAGCCACTTCTGACAGTGCTTTACATCTACTTAGACAACAGCCGATTCGCACATTTTCTATATCATTATTGGAAATTCTTTCCCTTCGGTATTTTTCTACATTTCTATCAGTGTTTCATCTTTACATTTTACGTTGGAAAAATTGAGGAACACCCTTCTCATCAAGATTTTCAACATTCCATTCGAGACACCACTTGCATCCCTGCGAGCTTTTTTCTTCTTGAAACGACGACGACGGTGACACTATAAATGAGAGCGTAATACGACTTTATGTGTACAATATAACTCAACAATAATAACAATAGGAATTGAGATCAGAAAAAGTGGGCGTAATTTTTTTGACGTTTGACTAATTCCTCGATTTTGTTAGTTTCATCAGTCTAGTATCATGTACATTAATGGAAGCAATATACCTTATTTCAAACTTTAAATTAGAGATGCTTACTATAAATTGTTGACAGGTTCTGAATATAAAATTTTACACAAATAAACACATTGCCTTTATTTATCATTTCTCGTTTATCGACAACTCGTATTTGCACATACACACATCAATGTGTAATATAATGATTTAAATTCTTTAGATATTTTGGACTTTCTTCTGAAAACTGTTACTAGACTTGTTTCCGACATTTGCTGAATATACATATTTGTGCTTAAGTGACTAGTGACACCGAATGCAGAAATGCCCTTTTAAGTTCTTCTGAACAAATTTAAAATAGTACGTATCACTTTTATCATTTTAGTATTCAAGATTTGGCCAAGCCACAATGGCTTTTGAATAGTCAAAAAAGTATGCAATGTGTTTGCGGAACGACGCGAATAAAGAAACCACTACTTAAGACATATTTCTATCTGGGTTTTAAAGGAAAATGATTTTTATGAATGTTCTCGTCTTTATAGAGCTTTCCAACTTTAAATAGCGTTCATTTATCATTCCTTTTTATTATTTCTTCAAAAAGTGCCAGCAGTCATTGATTTAAAGTATCTACAAATACGATTTGTATGTGTTGGTTAGAACAGAGAAAGATCCCACAGGAGTAACCTCAAAATGATTCAATATATTATGTTGCAACAAAGAAGAACACTCTAAAAAAGGATTCATAAGTAGTTGGGGTTCAGAACCTTTTCCCGTTCCATGCTTAGATTTTATCCACATCTACATAAGTATAGCTATCATATTATGCCAAGTATTCAATATAAAAATGCGAAGATACATTGATATTCGTACGAAACTCTAAAATGCCATATTAAGCCGAACTAGACAAAAAAATTACAACTTGATGTGATGTAATATATCTTGAAAATGAACTTACCAACGTCGTGAAATGGTAATGGTAGCGAGCATCATTCATCTGTAATTGCAAAATCTGCAAAACCATAAGAGAAATGCAATCGCCAACATTTTGGCATTAATGAACATGTGTATTGTAGTATCGTGATAGCAGCGGTAGCGAGAACAACGTAAGCCAGAAAATTAAACAGCACAACGCTTAAGCATAGCCATGCATACTCGTATATATGCCAACTTCACTTCTACTACTGACTTTTGAACAGGGTTGCAAACGCGGTCGGTAGCCTCATTGAGATGCTTCTATTGAAGTAGTAACAAGCAATCAGTCTTATCATCTTGCACATATACCCGTTATTATGACATTAATATTGCTTATACTTGATCTTTGTTTAAACAATAAAAATGAGCAAATTTATTCAGGCGACAAGCTACTCTTATCCTGTGTTTTATAGATTATTTGAAATCATTTGAAAAGCTTTAGACTTCAATGTATAAATGTTTGACGTTGTGACTAATCTTAAATTAAGTGCTATGACTACTGAAAACTCAAAATAGTAATTTGATTTTCAAATTTTATCATACCTCAGATATCTAGATATCTTACTTGTCAGAGGTAATATTGTATTTACCTATCATTCTTTTATGCAAAGATGTTTCGATGAAAATGTTTGCAATAAAGTTCAATAATAAATAATAATAACATATAAATTACATTGATTAGTCAGACTATTTGTAAAACTGGTAATAAGCAAATCATCTACTTACATTCACACACGATTGCAATGTGTTATTTAAAGTCAGTTAAATGTATAAAATAAGAAACTTACGATACGGAAGAATAAGGGTAAATGCTTGATATCGACGATAACATTAAATATTTGGCGACGCTTAATTTCCTTCAGCACATCACGGTATGTGGAAGGAGTTACTTCTCTTGTGAAGATTTCTGAACGCCTGCTACTCAAGCCACCCTTCTGAGAAGCTTCTCTCTTTTTAATCAGATACTCAACTTGCATCAAACCTGAAAAAAATCACATATACAAGTATTAGTTTTAATTTCAAAGACAGGTATAGAAATCGTTAATTAAAAGTTTTTGCACTCACTCATAGAAAATTATGCGTACAATACTTAACTTTTACTGACTTAAACGAGTTACTACAATTATACTGCACAGTGTTCATGCGAGAGTTTAAATGAAAACCTGATACAAATATGTGAAAAGTATATAACTCTCACGGTCTGTTCCCTTCTAGAATTGAATCTAATAAAAAACTTCATCCATGAAGTAGGGATCACGTTCATAATCAGTAAAGTTTATTCGTGAGTGTATAAGATTCTCACGTGGTAATTGGTATTACGGCGATTACTTAAGCTACTATTACATTTACACCTGCTAACATTTCTCCTTTATTTTCTAAGAAAGAACATGTGTTCTGATTTCCGCCAACAACATCCTACCCAGCATCTCTCCCTTGAGATGGGAATTTAAAGTCACCAGGTTGTATTCTGCACTGGGTCGTGAAATAAAGCTAACCTATTTATCTATCTAGATATCTTTGCACATAGTGTATTCAGAGAAAGGGTAGCAGAAAGAGCGAGTTACAGTTTGAATATTTCCCACGGGATTTCTCTTTTCACTCCCTCTCAAGTAACCGAGAACGTTAACAAGGGGATCATTGTCACGGAAGAGATTCATAATAAAGATGTACACTTTTAATGAGAAGCTATAATTTTATTGAGCCATCTCTTGCTATCTTACACCATCGCACTGTAATTATCCCACCACTACGTAAGGTTTAACTTTTTATTTAAAAAGTAGTGACATTGTAGAAAGAATCGAAGCTACATTTTCCTTTTAGAGGTCCTCATGCAGAAAGAAGTGTGTGGGTAGATACAAGCAGAAAGAACTTGTCTTCATTCGTGTACGTCATTTCTATCAATTATTTTCATTTTCTTCATTCGTGTACGTCATTTCTATCAATTATTTCCTTTTTCTTCATCATTCTCAAAAAATGATCCACCACATTTCCAGCAGACATTCTCCATTAAACTCTCTCATGTGCCTGTCTGCCCATATTTTTGTTACATTCCTTTCACATTCAATACGTTACATCCGATTTCATATTTGGGAAACAGATTTTCCCAGTCGCCGTACTAGCACCAGCATCACCACAAGCACCATAATCATCATCATCATCATCTCACAATACTGCATACTTGTAGTCGACTCAATGGTTGTCCGTAGCCATAATTATTAGCTGAAAATTTGTAGGAAAAGCATCTGCTCTACTTACGTTCCTCAATAAAATGAGAATGCCAATTGAAACAACAGAAACTACTAGCAACAACACCACTTTACTTTTGTTATAAAACAAGAGTTCCATGTACATGCTATAGGAACCTCCATGGGAGTGACACCAGAAGACAGGACAGAAATGCCGTTTTCTAGTGCATCTTTTGTAACAAACAATACTGATAAAAACAGAAGATTCTTTCGAGTCTTTTTTACTTACTATCAGTTTAATCCAGTGTCATTGAAAAAGAAATAAGAAGAGCGTCGAAATGGGAAAAAATCTTGGTCAAACTTTTTTGTAAATAGAAGTAAAAAAGAGAGAAAAAAGTCATAGTAAGTTGCAGCAGAAGTAGTAGTAGACATCGTCGTCGTCTTCGTTGTCGTTCTTACTCTTTACTATTAGCAGGAGTTAGTAGTCGTAGTAGTAGTGTGTGACAACACTATATTTGGCCCAATTCATTCATTAACAGTGGGACAGTTATGTAGCAACTTTGTCTTCCAACTTTCTTCGTTTATATTTTTTGTCGTAGTAGTCTTCCGCCCATTGCATTATATTTTCACTAATTTTCTTCTTTACTAAACTTACATTCATATAAAAAATATGTAGTTATTTTTAGTCAGCCTACCAGCATTGCTGTATAAGGCGTTTCTCGTGTGTACATACGTCTTCTGTCTCTTTTTCTTTTCTTTTTCATCCCTTCTTCTTCATGCACTAATACAAGAACTACTACTATTCTGTATTATGCTGTGTGCTATGCACTTATTCCTGCATTCCATTCATGATACTCTTCTTCCTCCATTTATTAGAGAAGCAGATAAAGAAAGAAAACGCAGGATTCGTTCTTTTCTCTCTTTCATTCTTTCTTTCCTTTTCTCTTCATCTCTTTCTCGTCTTTCTATTTTTTCTAGTAAAATGCCTCTTTTAAAAATATTTCTTGATATGTACGTTGCATCCACATCCCTGTCGTCGCGTTTTTTATATAGATATACAGCAAAACAAAATACAGAGAATTTGACTTGGTCGTCGTCAGTAAGACGAAGTACTGCTGCTGTTTCCACCACTAGTTCCGTGGATGAAAAAAAGTTGTTCAACGAAGACAGAGAGCGAAAGACAACTGCGGTGTGTGTATGACAATGAGACCAAAAGGGAGAGAGAGAAGAGCTCAACATAAAACTGTAATCAGTCTGAATTCCCTGCATACTTACAGTAATATTGTTAAACAAAAGAAGAAAAAACTTACTAGAATGCGGTGTTCATTTCGTTATTTATAGCAGTAGTGGAATATAATCTATGTACGTACGGTGTGTGAATAGCATATTGTGTTTTCCTATACAAATGTATTCCACTCTCCTTATCGTGCGAACACTTTAGTTTTGCAGCAACTACAACTTTCCGTCTACATATTTGCTGGCATTCCAGGTTTTTTCTGAATTTATCACGAAAAACTCTCTACACCGACGACGTTACAAGACAAAGAGGAAAGAATGCATACCGTTTGAGTTTATTAGAAAGCCAGAGGCCAGTCATATTGCACGGTGGTGTTAGTACTGCTACATGAAAGATTAAACTTTTTTTATGAATCTCCAATACAAATTTTTCAAAAGTCTATGCGCTTAAATATTTTATCGTTTTACCAAGCCTTTGGGAAAACAGAAGCAAAATTTCTTTTCTTGTGTTTGGCCTGACTACCTATGCAGCAAAAGGTGGAATTGGTAGTTTTGTTTGATAGTTGTCTCATTTTCTTTTTAATATCGAAAAAGTAAACCGTTGGAATTTAATGTTGGTTCGGGGAAAATTCCAAGTGCTT
This sequence comes from Entomobrya corticalis, assembly GCA_034694325.1. Classification (NCBI taxonomy): domain Eukaryota; kingdom Metazoa; phylum Arthropoda; class Collembola; order Entomobryomorpha; family Entomobryidae; genus Entomobrya; species Entomobrya corticalis. The sequence continues at coordinate 20,277 of JAQFYG010000657.1, read as the reverse complement.
ACGTAACCGATGTTTTAGATTGTTACCTTATAAAGCAGATGAAAAGAGTTTCGTTTTTATTTTGCAATTATTACTTCGATTCATGTTCTAGTTTGCCATTTAAGTGAAAAAAAACTTATGCAATATCGAAACTGCTATACTAAAACTAAGTGGTAAAATCCATGCAATTTTCTGCTGTAGTTCTATATAAAATGATATGGGATATCGATAGATAGTAGATTGTGTTTTTTGAATACTAGTAAAAGATACAACATCTAAAAGTTATTTTAAACAAAATTAAGAGTTTATCGTAGACGTACATTTAGACCAACGTAATATTTTGTACTCTTACGAAATAACCACGAATAACGAATAAGTAAGGATTGTGATGCTTTATACGAAAGGTAATAGCGGTGAGACTTGATATTTCATACTGTAAAAAGTTCCATCCACTTTTACATGGTAAAATGTCGGATATTTTGGAACATTTTTACTTACACACTTTCGTCATAAACATAAAATGTATACATGACAGTACTAGTGGCATAAGTGGACTAAGGCAAACAGTGAAAGTAGTGTGCATACAGGATTTTTGCTCTCTTGTAATATAACTACTCCACCACTTTTATAAGAAGACCCTTGCAAGTATAAATATTTTCTCAAGGGATTTAAGTTTTTATAGACACAAGAGCTCTTGGAAATCACAGATTTTCCACACATATGAATCACACGCAGAGAGGCCGCCTCTACAGCTCTGCTTTATCCCATGAGGAGAAAGCGACAAAATTGTAAAGGAAACCAAGCGGCATGTAGCTGTAGGTGCTGCATTTTGATTTCGATATCACTCTTGAGTTATAGTTGTGTTTTTAATAATATTTTGGAGTTCAATACAAAACTGACGAGAAATGAGACTACAAACATGAGTTAACAATTCTGTACCGTTGATCAATAGCTAAATTAATTTTTAAATTTGTCGTTGGTCTCTAATTATTACACATTTACTTCAGTTCTCAAATAATTTCAAATGAATTGGCAAAACATTAATTGAGAGATATAATTTATTCGTGCTTAGGATATTTAAGTTCTACATTATATCATACGTAACGTATATATCGGTAATTTTAGCGACTCTAAAAAATGACGAAGATAAGCGGCGCTAGTTTTAATTGCAAAGAAACAAGTTTTTTATAAGTTCAAATCCATTACAAGAGACAACTTGGGTAGGCTTTTGCCTATCAATGGAAACGAAATGGAATGGCATACATTATCCCCCCCCCCCCCCAGAAAAGCAAAAATTAAAAAGACAGGTACGAGTAATCTGACAAATCCCATACAATACAATATACAATCATAAACATAGGTATCTATACATACCTACATGCGTACTTGTGTATCTATAATTTCGCTTCATGACAGTGTACCTCTCTTTAGACGAATTGGATCTCTTTGTAAGATTACGTTTTAATTTTTTATGCTAAGTGTCGTTTAAGAATCCTGATTATTCTTCTCTGTCGTTCTTTGCGTGCTTATAGCTTTTCCGTTACAACATTTCAACCAGTATTGCAAGTTAGTATTTTAGTAGCTGGAAAGCGTGTTTGTGAACTAGAGATACAATTTTAACTATGTAGGATGAAAACAGTTTGTCAATGATTTTCTTTTACAAGCACGCTTTTCTAAAAACAATATGTACTTGCTAAGGTTGAAGTGAGCACCTTGCCCACACCTTTATTGCTTACTCTTTCAGACCTCTTCACTCACATGTTACATTACATATACACTCAAATATATTTATGTGTTATCAGAGTACGACTCTGAAGCAGGAAGTTGTGTCTGAACGTTCAGAGGTGTGCTTATCTTAAGTGAGTTCCGCCATATAAAGTTGTGAAGTTGAAAGAAAAGGGAGGAGGAGGAGACGGAGAATAGACAGGCACAAAAAATACTGAACTTATTTTCAGCAGTACATACACGAAATAAGTACAAGGGACATTTTCCAGAGACACAAAGACTGGAGAAAAGGGAAAAACGGAAAACGAAAGACAAGGTGCTTTTATCCTTTTTGAAATGCGTGAATGTGAATCCATTTCCCCACTTTCCGAATCATTACACAAGGTGCTTAGAAGATATAAATATATTCTTAAATAACATTTTGTCCGTGAAAAGTAATAACTTGAAGGAGCACATTGCGGAGAAACGCCACTCTTAAAAATATAACATATTTACGGAGTCATGTACCGTCGCTTGTATTAGTATTATCTCTCATAGATAAGAAATCAGTCGTTTGATAAATCAGAGAAAAAGAAAGTTTGCATTACAACAACAATTACTTTGTTCTCGGCTTCTTCTAGTTTTGTCGACTTTTTATATCACAGTACATCCTGTGTTCAAAAATAAAGTAGTTTTGCACATTTTATAGCGTTTTAAAAACATATTAGCAGTAAGATTAAATGCACGTCTCATTTTACCCCTTCTGAAACTTGGATTTTTTCGGCAAGTGTTCTCTGAAGGCAAGGTATACATACACATAAGTAGTAGAAATCTTTAAATGAAAACGGAAAAGTAGAGTTTAACGATAATTGTAATTTAGTGCACCGTGTGCCAGCCAGTAACATAATCTATTAGTGAGCTTACAGTTGTGCTCTTTATTAAAAATAGATAAACTGGTGAAGGAAATGTGTGTAAGTGAAGAGGATTCTTGCTTGCTTACCATCTGCTTCTTCGTACAAGAGAGCAACTCTTGTCCAATTGAGAAAGAGTACGGCATCCCTGAGTGCCATTGCAAGGAGGGACTTGGATGGAGTTAGTTTTAGCGGATATCCGTTCATTTGAAAGCTACCGCTTGATACAGCTGTTGAACGAGACAGGGACTCAGAGTCGTAAAATGAGCTTGTAGGTAAAATCAATGGCAAATCCAAAGAGAAAGACAGGGATTTCAGGTGAGACTCCAGGCTTATGTCGACCCCGGTGGCGAACAATGCAGAGATTCCTCCATTCATTAACTGGCATCCTGAAAATAGCAAACAATTGAAAAAAGATATAGTTTAGACAATTATAAATACATTTCATTCAATTTGTTTTTCTTACCAACTAGAAATAACACTTGAATTTTTCTTCATATGGTTTTCCTATTTTATTTTATTTATAAAGCACGCTCTTTAATCTTTAGACACACAACAGTCCTTGCATCCATAGATTTTCAGCGTCAAGGCTGTATATGAACTCTAGAAAACTCATTCGCAATTCAGCAGCTTACCTTTGTCTTTATTTACATTTGAGAGGTAGCGGTTTGCCCTTAGGGTAGGCTCTACGCCACAATGTCTATAAATAGTCTTTCGTGCGTACATTAAATTCTAATATCTAATTCATATTTATGTCATCAGCCAGCCATTCAGTAATTGTATGGGCATGTCTGTGTTTGAGATGTTCTAGTCGTGTAGATTATGTTAAACATTTACCGCATCATAATTGTGTAAAATGAGCGTGTTTGATGTCCATTCAACATAATTACGTCATCGGTCACGTTTTGACAGGAAGCTTTTTCAAATGTAAACTTTGCCGCAACTGCGAGAAAAAAAGTCAGACTGGCTTTCACTCATTCACAACTGTTTTCCTTGTACAGAAAGAAAAACTAGAACTCCAAAAGCATTTTCTTTCCATCATCACGGCTACCACCCACAAATCCTCATAGAGACTTAAACTAAGATTTCCACTGTAAATCTGCTTTGTGTTTACATATATATTATAATGGCTCCTTGATACGTATATAATAAGAGTGAACGTGTGTGGTTTAAATGATTCAATCTTTGTCTTTCCAGAAGCTTCCTATTTAGACTTGGTATTCAGAGTGTGCAGTCATTCCAAGTCAATTTCTGTCTGTCTTTCTCAATTCAAGTTTTCTTCATGCAAGTTTTTGGTTGGTGAAAGTGGATCCCATTGAGGAACGATTAGAGTCACGGCTTGTTCAGCATTAGAACGACATTAGCAGGGCATTTAAGGTTGATGCTGATGACATGCTATATGCATGCAAGTCAGTGAGGACGAAGAAGGGTTTGGTTTTCACAAGCCACTAACCAACTATCCGTTTTTTCCTTTAACTCTTGCAGAATGATCCAGTGAAATAGACTATGGATGGGAGGTAAAAGCAAGCATTACTATGCAAACATTGTCGTTCACTGTGATGACAGCATGTTAGAATGAAACAATTGTCGTCTGAGAAAGATTATTATGTAAGTAAAGCTAAAACTTGTGTAGACTACTTACTTACATATTATCTAAGTTTGCCATATCAGTGCACATATTGTATTGGAAAAGGGAATGCGTTGCAGATGATTATCTTCACGTATACATAATAATATGACGTAAATAGTATATACGTGAAATAGTAATAATGCAACTGACATCATTCTCCAAAAACTCTCAACTCTGCTGCCTTTGTGAGGAAAATTACTTACCGTATTTATTCAATTTATGCCCGGATCCCAAATTATCGACCGCCTCGATTTTTAGCGGAGGTCTAACGACTAAGTTTGAAAATTTAGCCCGGCTCTAATTATGTCCTGCTAGTTAGGGGGTATGAAGTTAGGGTTTTTAAACTTATACATAGTTTGCGTTTTTAGTGCAATTTGGTCATAAATTAGACAATTTTGCCGTGAATTTCAAATTTGATTTTTTATTACAGCGCATAATATGATATATTTAGTTTTTACCCGGCCTCTAATTGTAACCGGCCCGGGTAATTATATCCAGGGTCTAGACCCCTTTAATTTCAAATTTTACCCTGGGGTATAAATTGAATAAACATGGTAATATTGTACTGCACGTATCATGTGACACACATAATATATATTACATTAGCAAGCAAGTGTGATTAGGATTCAGAGAATGACGATGATGATGCTCGTCATTCAAAATAAAGTAGGCATGCAGTTCAGCTTATCCATATTAATCTCACCTTGTGTTACTCCAACAACATTATATGTGATGTGTGAACGAACATAATGTACATGTATTATATTATTTCTACTTTTATTAAGCTACACGGGCGGAATCTTTATGTGGTTACTGTAGTAACAGTTTGTCTGTCTGATCTGACATTTGGACTTAACAATATACAGTAAAGCCTCTCTATAAGCAAACTCTATGTAAGCAAAACCTCCCTGTAAGACCAACTCAATTCCCCCCCGTGGTGTTTTACCTGGTAAAATCCTCCATTATAAGCAAACTCTTTATAAGGAGCTTCATTTTGCATCCCTTCAGAAAAAAATACCTCTTTATAAGCAAACTTCTTAAATTTTTGACGAAAAATGAAAATTGTAATGTACAAGTATCATGCATACAAGCAAGAAGTACTATTGCGCGTTGATTGCAAAGCTAACATTTTTACATGAATACCTGTACATCGTCTCACTGCTTATATTTTTATAAACGATTTGTGTTTCTAGAAAACCCTGAAAAACTCCTTATAAGCAAAACTTCCCTTATATGGAGGTTTTCTCTATAAGCAAAACTCCCCATAAGCACAGGAAAAAAATTTCCGTTGGGCTTTGCTTATAGAGAGGTTTTACTGTACTGTCATTACTGAGAATCTCATTTCACCTCTCCTATTGTGAAAAGAAAAGGAATTTCCTTTCTTTCGTTCATTCAGTAGTTTATTTATTACTTTTATTCATGTAATAACTCCCGTTGACATGTCTAGAATTATCTATTTTGTAACTTCTATTGTTACTGTCCGTTAAAGCGTTTTGGCTATATTTTTTGTCATTTATTACTAATTTAACTTTAATATTTTTACTTTTGTACTACTCTTTTTTTATTTTTTATTAAAATAGTTTATTTGTACATCGGTGAATTTTCTAAAGATTGACTCCGATGTAAGCATTTCTTAAAGAACGGCATTGACTACACACAGGAAAACAAAGGTTGTCCATGAATAACTTTTAATTCGCACGTGTAGCTAAGTATAAATACTATAGTAATCCATCACAATCCTTTTGTAAATGTGTTGCTTTCAAGTACAAAGAGCTCTGTACAATACAACAGACTTATCCTGCCTCATATGTTCGCTTGCATGCAGATATAAGCACAAGATATGCGTTTAGGCCAAATTATGCGATCACTTTGAACTCCTGGCCGCTCCATTTTCCTCCAAAGCAAAATGCACCATTGTTTTTCGTCCCTTCGGAAAATTGATATTGGGATGAATATGCAACACACAGTTACAAAGTAAATAGAGAAAATAATATGTTGCTGTGTTGTGTGATACCTATTGCATATGGAAATGCTGCATATACGACGACCCGCAATGAGAGACATGCTGTTGTGTACGGAAGTATACAAAGAAGAAAAAACTGGATTCTGGCCTAGTGAAAAACTATCCTCCCTCGCATTCATCCTAGCATGTTGGCAATGATGAGCAAGATGATGATCATGTTGATTTGCCTATGTGTCTTCATCATCATCATCGACTTACATGTGCGATCTACTGATAGAAAAATAAGGATCTGTCGGCGGAGCAGCTCACATGTATGAAGATGATGATGATGAACTACCTAAAATTTTAATGTATATATGATGCCTTAATAATAATGGCATCATTTGGTTACTGACTGCTACATAACAACTTTTGTACCACACTACTTACATTTATAATATACTACCTAGTTATATTGATGTTGTACGCGCACATTATTTTTCCTTTGCAATCTTCCTCCTACATAATATTCTACTTTGATGATGATCAGATCATCATCAGCTCTTTAGTTGCTTTCGTGTACATAAATCCGAGGAAAGCTTTACTTTCACTACTAACGGCTTTGCTGATGTGTGTATGGTTTGTAGTAGAGCTTGCTGGCTGGCTTGGCTGGCTGAACTGTTGAGTGAGTGAGTTTAGATGTAACTGTCGGCAAAGTGGCAGGCATAGAGACAGGGAGAAAGGAAAAGGGAGGGAGAGAAGAGGAAAAGGTCTATGTCTGCTGACTTTTTTTGCCTTTCTGCAATTTGCCTTTACTTCCCGTGCGTCGTCTTCCCATATATCTTTCCGACGAAGCTCTCCCTTCTAATATTGCATTATCCATCTGACTATTTTATTGTGTTTAAAATGCAAATGACTTTGGATTAAGCCTACTCGCCTTTTGCAGTAAACACATACACACAAATTTATAGCAAAAAGCTGCATCGCTTCTCTTTCATTATGCTGCTGCATGGTATAATAATATCTTTGTATCGATCTTTAAATGAGTTTAGGAGCTATAGCGTTTACATATTATTTAAATATTTACAACGTGTTGCTACTGGTAAGCTGTTCATTTCACCTAAAAATGGCAGCAATGACCAACTGTGAACAAAAATTTGCTTTTTCGATACTTGTTTAACTTAACTTTGATACAGGACGCAGATAATAAACTATGAAAAGGAAGTGCCGACAAAATATGCAATTTGTGGAAATCACTTGGAGTTGTCTTCCCTTTCTTTGGTCAGATGTATTCCGTTTCATTTATCATTTGAAGGGATTTAGACCATTAACCGTATAAAGACTCTGGTTTCAATTTAAGGCCTTGTTATCTTTAATAACTAAAAGTGCGTTTTCTGTCTTTATTTATTAGTTTGACTCTATACTTATACTCTTTGTGGACAAAGCTCTCTACGGTTTACATTTTTTATATCTGCAATCTAAATCTATATCATACAATCTTTCTATATTTCCCAATTCTGTCCATCTCACAGGGAGAAGCAAGGAAGCAACATAGTTGTTTAATTTAGTGGTGAATAACTCAAAATTAGTACTAATTCAACTCAAATTTAATTTTAACGTTTATCTGCAAGTACCTGCAATTAGCAGTATACTTTTTGAACAATTTCTCATGTAATTGTCTTTTTGTACATTTTTAATTGATAGCCTGTTTTGAAAATAGTATTTAATATTTTTTATCCAATTTAATCTTTCCTGTTTCTTATCATTATATTTTCACTTGCTTGTATTGCGAATAACCATAGGTTTCACTAATTGATTTCAATCTGAGATTCAATCTTAACTGCAAACATTAATAAATTAACACTGTTGACTGTAGTAGATGGAAAAAGCGCACAAAGGATTTTCGTCGCACAGTTAACTCCAAGAAGCAAGAGAATGGAAAAGGGAAAAACAAAAAAACAAGAAGAAAAAAGGGGAAAATTCATACCACAACCAGCTATCCAAGTTTTCTACTATTATTGAATACATGAATGGTAATTCAATACATGTACGCCTATGTGTTATAGCTACATAGAATATTATTACTATTATTATTATTATTATTATTATTATCAGCGTATATTGCATCATCATTGTAGGAATACTTTTTAAGTAAACCCATATGCATATTATAAGCGTTATTGGAACATGAAGAGAATTCCGAAAGAACAAAGAGGAAAAGGGAAAAAGGAAGTCAAAATAGAAAACGAAGAGAGGTTTTTTACTTGATTCTTTTCCCCTTATGAAAGAAAAACTATCGTAGTGGTGGTGGTGTGGTGAACTCTCTTGATATCTATCTGTGCATATACCTATAGCCTATACGTGTGTGGCGTGTGGTAATAGATTTTTTTCTGAAGGAGTTGATAGCCGAGCACTATTCGAGTGAATAGATTGAGTTGAATGTAATAATAAAAATGTGTGTGCATGTATTTGTATAAAGCAGGATAAAGGATTGTAGTAGAGGAAGGAGCAAATGTATGCATCGAAGTCACCATTTCCATGACAAGTAGACTATATAATAATATTATACGGAAGATCTTCTTTGGTGATGTATCGAAAAAGACGATGGATATTACAATGTTGGTCATACGATTTTTGTGTACTATCAACTATTGCACTTGTTAGACATGCCACTGTTTTCCCATGAGAGCCAACACCACCGCCACATTAGGATAGATGGATAGATAGATAGGAAGATATAATAATAATGTAGACTGGAACGAGAGGGAAATAGCATGGCCCTTCTTCTTCTTGTTACTTCCTTTTCCTCTTTCTCTCTTTTTTCTTCTTCTTTGCTACTACTACTTGTTCTTCTTATTTTTGCATATAAAAAGTTTTACATATTTCTTTTTTCCTGCAAAGTGGCAATCTATAATAATATTCATAGGTTAGGTGGAATATAGCATTTTCTTCTTGGTTCACTATCGCATCCTCCTCCGTACCGTATTACTATTTGTCATGTGAGTGACTATACATACTAGTTCGCTGGTTGAAGAGTTATTTCTCCTCTTGGAGAACTTTAAACTCGATCCCATTTTTCTTTTTCTGCTTTTTCTTTGTTTTCTACTTCTTTCATATTTTTTTGCTCTCTTTTACTCAACCATACAACACAAGTTGAGCTCCAGCATCACCACCACGACTACTACTTTATTACAGTTTCATTTCTCTTCAAAAAAGTGTTTCATATCTCTGGCTTTTTGTTTAGTGTTTTAAAGAAAAATGAAGGTATGTATACGAAACGAATGCAAGAGAAAAGTGATGGCGATAGACTATCCATTTTATAGTTATGTACCCATTTTTTCCTGTCATTATTACAGCCAGTAGTAGTAGTGGAATCTGTGCCATATGTCTTGAGGTGTTGTCGTTCTGCCACACAAAGCATTTTCATGAACATACAATACTAATAATAATAAGTCGTTACTTCACTGGCTGACATCAACTCTCTATATCTACATACCCATTTGAAGATTGTGTAATAAACAATACAACAATAAAAATATCGGATACTACTACAAGATCCACTCTCTTATTCGTTTTTATCTTGGTACATATCATGACATTACTTGACTCTTATGCTTTTTCGTCTGTTAAAAAGTGTGTGAGGTGGTTGACTGGAAAAATGTCGCCGAAGAAAGAAAGTGGTAGTAGGAGTCGAGTGCTTTGTCAAAATGTAAACTCTATGCATGCATATTAGATACATGAACATAATGTTATTACGGATGCATGAATCTGCTTTCTCTCTTCTTGTGCGTCTCCATAGTGTTTCAGTGTAAAAGAATGTGTGTAACAAAGTCACTTTCCGCGATTTTTATGCTATACTTGAGACAAGAACGCAAAATGGCTCAATGCATTTAAATCTCTGCGCTCTCCGCATTCTTTCTTGACACATGCATGCATGGAAGAAAAAAGTTGTATTTTTTGCAAGAGAGAGATAAAGACAAGACGAGGGAGAGTAGAAACGTCTTTTATTCTTTGTTCAATTTTCAAAACAGTTTGCTCTTGGATTTTTTTCATTGCTCTTTTTGTACTTTTTTACTGTGTTATATCTGCGTGTTGCTTGTCGCTTCACTCACTTGATCTTTCTTTTTGTGTTGCTTTTTTCCATTGATGGTCTGGATGCATACATTATGCGAGGTGATGTGAGTTTTAAAAAGTCACAAATGTTCATGTAGGCCAAGTACAATAAATAAATACATATTATGCATTCCACTTTTTATGAGCTTGTGAGTGTATAGATATATTTAGCCTCGGCTTATTCCGCTCGCAACGTCATCATTACTGCCATGACGGTGATATATTTATTATACTATTTTGAGCACAGTTGAATATTTGCTTTAGCTTTAACTAAATAAATAATATAATAATAAAGTTCTAGGCTTGGATGATTGCTTCTAGATATATGAAATGGCCAATTTGGTTGAGTCCTTCAGTACTTGTATAAGTAATTTGAATACTGTCAAATAAACAGGGAACTTTGTGTAAACTTTCTTTCAGTATTTAGTCAAGGATACTCAATATATATTTGTAAAGTTTGAAGAATTTTAAATTTTTTGATACAATATTTACAACTGAAAGTATAAGAAATGCAAGTTATTATACGTAAAATAGAAAGGGCGACATGTCTCTTGGCCGGTGCACTTTTGCCCACTAAAACTTTAGCGGCATGGCAATAAACAAACTCGTGCCTGTGTAAACGATACTTTCGTTTAGTGTAATTTCCCATTTTATCTGAACATACTTAGGCTCCACGTATTTTCTTTAAAATAGTACTCGTTAAACATTAACTCTAACGAGTAACATTTTAAAGGCCAAAAGCCGGTCGGCCAAGATTTTTCTGGCCAAGACCACTGACACGAAGTGAAATGATAACTGAAATTAAAGTGTGCAAAGAAATAATAATGTAGCAAGAAGAGACCGAGGTTTTGTGCATGAAGTAAGCATCAGAAGAAATATCTTCCATTTTTATCTCCACTCTTTGTATGCTCATGGACAAATTGTCAGAAAACAGTAAAATAATAGAAGAGTGAAATAAATGTGACAGGTTCCTTGAGACTAACACAAGCTGGGTTGAGTTGCGATTTTTTCACTGTGAGCATAAAGGTTTATCATTTCATCCATCCTTCAATTTTGTGCTGCAGGGAATCTCTATGTAGCTTTTGTGGAATTATGGAGTTCCGTGTGAGTCAAAGTGAATTGTATTTTTATGCTAAATTATATATCATATCATAACACTGTTACTGCATAGCACTTCTCAGCAGACCGAATCCGAATGACAAAGACAATGCTTGTAGAGGTTACATAATAATGTGTATACCTTGAAGTGACACTCAAATTTTTCATCTGGCCTACATCCCATTTTCACTCGCGGAAGGAAGAGTAGTAGCGCAACGCGACGCATATTGTCTCTTCGTCATTCTTCATCTTTGTGCTCCTGTCAAGTTCTCGCCATAAAGTCTTCAATTGTCTATTACAGCTTTACAGTTAACCAGTAACATAGTATGCAGTAGCACCATATTTGATATTATTATTATTTTGTATGTGTGTCATCTATCTAGACGCCCTTTCTATGTACCTATTACACTTTTACGTCATTTTACAACTATCGTCTACTACAATCATAAATATAAAAAATAAATGTCTTTTGTAGACGACCGTGATGACGATGATGATGGCAGCAAGTAGAATAAATATAATATGATAGAAATGGATTTTTTGTCTTCGTTTTACTATTATTATTATTTTTCATAGATGCAGTCATAGAAAGGAGTTTTTGGAAAAAGATAAGAAGACGTAGAGTATGTAACTGGAGGAAAATAGCGTGGATTTTTCCCGGCGTATTATATGCTCATATTAATGTATAGGTATTCTATAATGCAGTTACCATTTTCTGGTCTAACATTACATTGAATTTATTCCGGATTTCTGACTTAATAGGGCTCTGTCGTTATGTGTCTATTTTTCCTTGACAGGATGTAATACAACTGGCATAACTTGTCAGCTCTCATTCCTCATGCTACACTGAGTGTACAGGAATCAAACGTAGTGGTTGTACTAGCAAGAAGGATAAAACCATACCGGTCAGTGAATCATACCATGAAAAAAGGATGCATTTTATAGTGCATGTTTCGTGTGTGTATTTGCGCGCCTTTTGTACTTATATGCGGTGACATACGACGACAGGAAAAGTTTGGAGGAAACTAATTCGTAGGCACGGAAGCAAATCATTCCACACTGGAAAAACCATGCTAACAGACACTAAGAAAGTAAAGAATACACGGTGAGTGACGTGCAGGCATAATATCGGTAGTCGAAAGGTTAAGGTGTTAGACTAGTACTAGTAATGCAAATGCGGTATGTGGATCGAACCCAGACCTTACCTTAGTTTATACTTACGATTGTAGTTTGTATTTAACTGGCCTATAATTAAGATTTAAATTGCAGTTAATGAGTGAATTACTCCTGATATAGCTATTGTCACTAATCGAAATGGTCTTTTCCTTTTCTTTAATGTAGTGTGGTTGAAAACATATTGTCAATAATAATATTAATTGATATGAAGCAATAATATTGCCAATCTTATTTAGTAGCATATGATATGCACTCTGATCATTTTATACGTATCTGAACAACCTCGTTTCTTAGTTGCTTTATTATAGAGTTTTCTCTTAGACGACAAATTATTTTTAGGAACTGAATGCATGCATGTGATCATTATGTGTCTTCCTTTATTCACCAAGTAATATTAAAGAGGTGTGTTTGTCTATGGTGTATCTATTCCTGCAATGCTTGGTCAAATTATCATGCTGAGGTGAGTAAAATCGTTCAAGGAAGACAAGGAAGCCAATGAAGTTTTGTTTGAAAAAAAGAATGAAAGTTTGCCTGATTGTCTAGAAAGCAGCAGCAATAGATTCCCGTGGAGCAGTTTTATCGTACGTTTGGCTTCATGATCAGACATTTATATACAGGCAAAATAGGACATATTGTATGTTTGGATTGGTGGTGATAGTAAGTAAAAAGACACAACGAAATGACTTTTCCCTAGCACAAGAGATAAAAAGATAAATGGAGATGGCTCTTTTATAAGTTAGGTATGGAACTAAAGGATTATTATAACAGAGAGTAAATCATGTACTCATGTAACATTGTAGATTCATTGTCAGTCCATCTCATAAAATACAACTTGTGAAGTAAATGAACCAAAATTTTCGACATACCTATAATATATAAATAATCCAGTCGTATGTAAAAAACTGCATAAATGAATCGAAAGAAAGTGAAAGTGCAAATGCCAGATATTAATAGGATGTGCAGGTTACGGAATGGCCAACAGTAATTTTAAAAGATTTCCGCTACTTGAATGCAACGGTTGTCGAAGATAATCACTGAATTTTTATACCATGAAAGTGGGCTCTTATAATGGTGTACCGATGATGGCGCAGAGATAGAAGGCCATGACAGCAATCGATCTATCACGAAAATTATTGTTAGAAATGGTGTTTGTTACAACTAATGATGATGGAATAATAAAAGGCTCTCTTCAAGTCACTCACCTATTTTCGAAGCTTGGAAGATATCGTTATTTTTGTAATATAAGGTGCGATAGACGAGCGTTGTGTTATTCCCCAAAAGTTTCCGCTCCCGATTCACGGAGAATACAGCATACTTAAAAGCAACTTCCACAGGGGATGACTTCAATTCTTCTGGAAATATTCCACCTGTAAACAAAAAAGAACCATTTCTCCATAAAAACTGTGCTGATAACGTAGAATAATGGTAACAATAACTTTCACATTTTCTCTAAAGAAAAGAAAGACGATCAACTTTTATCAGTCGGGAAAAGCAGAGGATCACTTTTTTTCTTATATTCTTTCTCATGTGCACGGGGGTTTTCAAGGAAAACACGTTCCGAATAAAAGCCCATAATCATGATCATCGTTCTAATCATAACAAAACTTGGAATGCGGTATGATGAAATGTGCTCTTGCACTCCGTCCGTAACATATTTTCTTCGTCATGTATTCTTAACATCTACATTGAGAGAAGGGAAAATTGAATGGAGGGTGGCAAAAACTTTCTGTTTTCCTGGAAGGAGAAAAAATGTTTTTACTCAATGGTGTATTCAGAGCTATTTTAACGAGGAAGATACACAATGTGAAAAGTCTTTGAACAAAAGGGGTAACCTTTTTTCGATCAAAATTTTATACTATAACTTTATTGACCGCAAGACGAGTTGAATGCTGTTTTTAAGCGGCATCTTTAGTAATTACATGAATAGGAATAGTCGGCCCAATGCAAATGTAATAAGTGGATATGATATGAAATTAGTTTCACAGCATAAAATCCCTTTTTTATAGGATTGAAAAGGGAACAATACTGTGATGATGTTTACAGTTTTAAGTAATGATGGTACTAATCCTGCAATGTTGACGATGATGATGATTTTTACATATGAATGAAAAAATCCTTATCTTATCTATATTTCCATTGTTATGCAAATTAGATCAATAAGATAAGGATTTTTCCTTCATATGCAAAAATCATCATCATCGTCAATATTGCAGACTTAGTACCATCATAACTTTACTAGAAACAGTAATGCTACATACTGTATGGACAGTGAAATACGGACTAATTCATTCTCAATCGAGCGCCAATTTTTTAAACCACCCTATTTTAGTAGCTATTATACAAAAGAAGCAAGGCAACAAAAACAAGTTTCTAACTAACTAGCCTACATTAACTAAACATTTATGAGATGCAGCATTTAGAGCAGTATGCTTACAGATAGTTATACTTACTCTTTCAGGCGAAGTAATGAAGACCTGAAGATGTAAGTAATGATGATTTTTGCATGTGAATGAAAAAATACTTATCTTATCTATCTAATTTGCATAACAATAAAAATATAGATAAGAAATGTTTTTTTCATTCATATAATAATATATGGAAATTAGATAGATAAGATAAGGATTTTCTCACTCATATGCAAAAATCATCATCATCACCATTACATCTTCAGGTCTTTCATTACTTTGCTTGAAGCTGTATGGTTAAGGAAATGGGTGTCTTTGTTCTTTGACTTCGTGATAAAAATAGATAAAGTTTGTATTATTTTCTCGAAAAGGTAGACAAATTTGATGAACATATTGATTTGTCTGCCTGTGTACGTTTTTTTATTTGATCCATGATCTAACATTGTTCATGTCATATCACTTTATCATTTGACGCATTTATCAAAGACGTTTACCTGCGTGTAATTTTTCTGTCCTCAGCAGGCCCCCTAAAAATTCCACCAGCTTTATTCCAACAAACTCTTTTATTGCGAATAAATGAAGAGAATCTAATCAACTTAATTGGAAATGTCAAATGTACAAATGAAGTCTATTCTGCTACAGTCGATCCTGCTGTGTGGAAAAGAAATTATTCACGCCATGCTGAATCTTGATCAGGCCATCTTTATTGTGTGTGATGTGCTTTAGTTGATATACGAAATAGCAGTCTCAGTCTCTTTTAGCACGTTGCGTTGTAAACTATGACAACTTTTTATGTGAAATATTGCTACAAAACGATGACGACGATGAATTGATTAATATCATCATTAGATTATCTGTATGTTGCTTCTTCACCTTTTCCTTTTCAACAGCAGCGTAGCGTATCTAGTGAAGCTACACTTTACTGCTTTTTGTCGTTGATATGGTGTAATCTAGCGTAAATTTTTGAATGGTGTGCCATGCCAAGTAGCAATTACCGTGTTTTTCTGTAGAGAATGAGCTCTTTTCTGTCATAATAGCAGGTTTTTTCTCTTTTGTGAAAGCTTATACATACACTCTTAATACCAAATACTAATATAATAAATAGAATAATAATAATGTGAAAACTTTGTTCAGCATTTACTTTATAGAATGAGGTTCATTTACAAAATTTTTATATCAACAAAATAACTTATGAGTACATCAACAGCATAACTATGAACACAATAGTGTAGTTGAATCTTATGTGGCAGACGAACGACTAAGAAGCAATGGTCCATGCATACGAAGTAAGAATGAATGCATCGACCTAGTACCGAGTGTGGATAGCGCCGACCCCAAAATAATCTCCTTTTTTAGACAATAGGAAATATGAAAAGTTTACTGTTAATACGGACTGTCTCGACATACCCCCGATCTACTTTAATTTAATCAAATACTTCCGATAGTTCCGACGAGGGAAGAAGCGAGCTTGGTTTGCCGAAGTCAAGCACACAACCTCCGAACGGCGCCCTCTGTATCTATTATTTGAAATTCTGTAAGGTAAACTTGCAAAGTTTTACATTGTTTACACGTCGAGTTTTGCCGCCGTAATCGTGAGTGAAGCTCGAGCAATAGATTCATTCCGCTTTATACAGGTAACGCGTTGTCGCTAGTTAGATGCAGAAAGCTACAACAATGACGACAACGGGGTCGGCCGTGTACACTCGAAGTCTTACCGGTCGACGCTGCTCTGCTCACACAGTGCCCACACACGGTCACAATCCTTTTCTTCGATGTATTTTTTTTAACAAAGGAGAAAAGATAATCAGATATCGGCTGGAGGAATGATCGGTGGTGTTCACACAATCGTGTACACGTGCTGGTGAGGGAATGTAATAAATTTAACTGAGAAGTAGCTGATAGAAAATTATGAGAATTAAAGGGGAAAAATTTTTTAGTGTTGTTTTTTTATTAATAAATTATTACGATTGGAAGTTCTTTAGGCAAAATACTGTACAAAATCTTTTGTCTTGGTTCCTCGGACCATATTTACTGCGGCTTGTACTCTAAAATTTTTCTCGCCTTGCTACGATACATGTGACTTTTTCATTCATAGAATGAGGCCATGGTAGGGTTTCTCAGGGTTTCTTACTACAAATGTGTATTTATAAATGAAAAAGTCACGTGTATCGTAGCTAGGTGGGAAAAATGTTAGAGTATGAGCCGCAGTACTTACAAGGAAACTGTAAGTTAAGAAGGACATGTCTTAAGACCATTCATTGCGTAATTTTGCTAAACTTTATTTTTATTCACAATTTCGAAGAAAAGAAACCGCCAGTTTCTAACTTAGTGGATTATGATTCGATTGGTTTCAAAAATATTAACTTTCTGCATAGTTGTGTATGATTTAAGAAACGCGAAACTTCTCCTGGATAGACGTGGGCAAATTTTTTCATACGAATCATACGAAACTATGTAGAAAATTATAAATTTTGAAATCAATCGAATCACAATCAACTAAGTAAGAAACTGAAGGTTTTATTCTTCGAAATTGTGATTAAAAATTAATTTTAGCAATAATACGCAATGAAATCCCTTAAGTTAAAATACTAAAAATACATATTTGGACGTTGTAAATTATAATTATAATTTCCGGACGAACTCTTATAATACTGGAATACTTAAAATGCAATCAAGTTTCAAGCAGTTTGCCCATCTATATTTTTTGTATTTGTAAAAAAGAAACTTTAAACATAATTGGATTTGAAATTTTGTAAGACGTGAAAGTTATACTTTGATGAGTATCTGTATCCGACACAAAGGTTTCCTCGTCTTGCTTACGTTTACATAGGAATTTACAAATTTTGTGGAAGGTGACGATAGTGGCTAAAAACAAGAAATTGAAGAAGTGAATCTGCTTAATATTCTTTATACAAACGTTGAGAATTGAGCCCAGCGTATACACCGCTTTGCAGTGATGTAGCGTCCGCATTTTATCTTGTTTTCTTGTCCTTACTCTGAGCTCCCATCGGGTTTAATGGTTGGTCATAAAACTTTCGCTAGCATATTATCAACAAGATGATCTTTGACTCGTTATGTCGCTAAGTGCCCCGGACAACACATGTTTCGCGGTTCCTCAAAGCAGGACAAAGGAATGCTTGCGTTCTGTAATAATATGGTATTTTTGGGACAGTATGCACAGAATAAAATGACATTGTCCCCTTTAGAGGAACAATGTTTTGATCACGATGATTGGAGGGGGGTTTTTGTACTGTTCTGAACCTAAAATATGGAGGTCTGGGAATACAAATAATTACTGCAAAGCTGGACACAATGACTATTTTATTAAATAACGGTTATCAGTTTGTTTATTTATTCACTACAATTAATAACTGATTAGGAGGTTCACAATTAATTTTGTTCACAGAACCAAATTTTTCTTTCTTTCAGCTGGCAGATTACAGAATTCTCGTCTTCTCAGTTTCCAGATGCAATTACAAAAAGCCGCCGCTTTGAAATTTTAATATTGAGTAATAAATAAAACCTCTCTATGATTTCCATAATATGCCACTATAGAGAAAAACCTCGTTATAATTGCCAACTGCAATTATGATGAACGTCTTTTTATTATTGCATTTTCTATAATTGCCCAATATTTCTTTTCCCTTGGGGTGCAATTATAGAGAGACTGAGCTGCATTGCAAAAGAGATTTTTTCGTATACGACTATTTAGTTATGGCAGAATATTTGTACACCCTATGTCCTTGCTTCTTTTTAGTTTCGGAAATGCAGCGTTTAGCTGGTGTATGTTTGAGGGTTTTTTTCAGTCGACCATCTCCTCCCCTCTTTGTTTTATTGACTGCATTCATTACATTACACTGAAAGACATACATTTACCGTTCTCAAAAAAGTGTTCTGAGCAACATAACAAGAGAAGGGAATTACTTAGAATCATCAAAATTCCTCTAAACATTTCATTGAAAACATGCAAGCGTATCTATAGACCCATGGGCATTTAAATCCTGGCTAGGTCCACGATATGCATGTTGAATTAGGATTAAAAGAAAATAGTGTCCGTTTGTGAATTCGTGGATATATTTTGACGTTCCCGATATTTTTTAAGCTGACCTGCATCTTGTGCACACGTTTCCGAAGAATTATAGTACATTGAAGAATACATTGTTCCAGTTTCCTCTAAACACAAGAATTGAGAGCCAATAAATGAAATTGCTTGTTAAATAAAATGAAATAGCTAGAACTTCCAATAAACGACATGTATTTATATTTCTATCAATTTTTTTCTGATCAGAGTACAGTTTGATGAGATGTTAGCGTAGCTTTTCACCATTATATTAGTCTATTATTACAAATACTACGATAGGCTGGCCCTGATCTAGAATCTAGATGCCCTAATCAAACTTATTGGTAAAAATATTGGAATATGATCAGCACTGGCCATATATCGAATTAGGCAATAAAATTTGTTGGTCTATAAGCAAGCATGATTCCCTTTCGCATCCCCTGCCACCAGATGGACTTTACCACTTGGTGCCGAGTTTGAAATCTATCGGTCAAAACTATGGGAGTTCCAGACAGACAGACAAACATGTTAATTGCATAAACTAGATTTTTGTAGTTAATAAAGATGTATTTAAAGACTGATACCATAATAGATAACATTACATGGTCGCATGAATAAATGATGTAAAAATACATAAACTTCATTTTAAAGGATTTCAATTATTTATCTTTCAGTAGCCAAACGACACAATCCTTATTGTTTTGTTTTTTTGCTTCCAGCGCCTTCAAATATGCATTCAACCATTCGATTTAATCGATCAGATCTCAGATCAGAATGTCATAACGAGGGCTTAGTTCGCACATCAGCTATATTGTTTTTCCTAGGTTTTCCACACCAGCTATTTGGTTTAGGCTAGTTTTGGATTTGCTAAAACAATTTGGATCATAATCATAGTTGCATATTTTATCTATGATACATTTTGTGATTTAAATAAGGTATAAATCATAGAAAAAAGTTGTTTATATCATTAAAATTATTAATTTACAATATACATAACTCTTGTGTTTATTGTGAAACGGATTGTTTTGCATTGATTTTTCCCCTCCGGCCACATTGCAATGCACCATGTATTTAGTATCATTTTACAGAAAATTGCATGGGCTTTCATATCAATACTACAGTATGCGAAAATGGTATTCGTACGAAGCATCTTTCTATAAACAAGAGCCTCTACTGTAGCCACTTGCTGTTTAATTTTTTCTCTCTTTCACTTTCGATGAACGCAGTTTAGTGGAGAATAAAACGCAATCATCGAAACA
>JAQFYG010000656.1:0-26322 GCA_034694325.1 Entomobrya corticalis | reverse complement strand
CGTCAAAACTAATAAAAGGGCTATCTGTCAAAATTTCAAATATATGAAGCGACATCTCCAATCTGACCACAGAAACCGAGAGTGATAATAAATAGACCGTTTTAGCATAAAGAATAGTAATGCAAAAGCTGCAAAATTATCATCATAAATGCAAAAATGTATCACAAAGAAAATCTTTTCTTCTCTCTTTCAAGTCACTTTCACACATGCATAATAATAATACTACATAGAACAACAATCAAATAATGTTTTTCGCTTCGTGTGTGGAGGGTATTTATGGATAAGAATCATGCATGCATGGATGGTTCATGTGTGTTGTATGTGTATGTGGTTATGGCCTCACGACTCTCATTTCCTTTCCCCCTTTCCTCTTTTCTCTCCGTTTTTATTTTCATGCATTTAATATTTACACAAGACGATTTCCAATATATTTTAGCACGTTTCATCACTATTACTTCTGCTATTATTACATCGCACGCTATTATCATCACTTTGCATAATATTTCTTGTTTTTTGAATGCAGCAGTAAAATATATTACTATTATCGTCATCATCAGCAGCAAGAAAAGCATTATCATCCTCTCGTTTTATTTTTTTGAGTACATTAGTTTATACCTCCTCTGTTTACAATACAGCATGTATATTCACGCTTGCCGGAATCATTCACTAGTTTCCTTTCCCTTGTTTGCCAGTTTATTTTTACCACCATCAGCTTTCTCTCCTTCATCTACGCTCAAAGGAACAATAAATATCCACACGGACAAAAACAGAAATAAAATTTTCCATTATTTCTCTATCACATGCAAATTGGACGTATATGTAAGATGTAGTAGAAATGTTTTTTTTATAAATCAAGAATACTGCGTAAAGGTCCTTCTCGGAAAAGAAAACTAATGCAAAAACGAGAAGATGACGATGAAACTTACGAGTGAAAATTTTCAGTTCCAGCAGGAGCAGGGCGGACTGCAAATTGAACACGCAAATGTTGTGAGCGACAGAAGAGACATTGTCTGGGCTTTCTCTTTTCATAAAGAAAAAACGTATGAAGATCATGATGATGATGTGTGTAAAACTTTTTACTCATATGTTTATTTTTTGATCGTCTAACCACAACATCACATATCTGTATTTGTTGTCATCACACGTTCATGTCCACAATAAAATGCAGAGGAGGAACCGGTACCATCACCAGTAGCAGATGCTCATTGCCATGGTTTTTTGGCTCTTCATTTATTTATTTTTCAGTGGGAAACAACACTTTTGCATACAGATGAGACCGCTTGTTTGCATGCATGAGCGAAAGTGTGAGAAGTGTGTGCTATTACGACATCTTGTAAGAAAATGATAGTATTGGCCGATGCCAATTCCCTGTTCCTCTTGCCAAATTCAAGTGGCCATGTGGTTATTTCTTGCACTCACTAATGCATGTATATCTTGTGTAGTAGTGGCTAGTATACTTGTTTGTATGCACCATGTGTGTGCATATTATGAATATTAGGGAGGGAGAGTATGAGGAGCAGCCTATGATGATGGGGCGGCAGCTTCCTTATTCATTGTAGTAGAAAATAAAATGACGGTGAGGAGGGAAAATAAGTACTTACTGAGGCGACTACTTTTCCTTTCAAAATTCAAACAAGTAAAAGAAAGTCGTAGATAAATAAATAAATGTGTAGTTTTTGTTTTCAAATAGGCATTATGCATTACTAAGTGGCTTTGTAGTTAGAATAAGAAATATTTAGTTATATGACAATTTTTTGCCATATGGCATTGTTATTATTATTATCCCATTTTGTCCTCACTTCAATTACATGTGTAATATAATATTATATTTCATTGCCTGGATGTGACAAGAATGACCGATCAATGGGAGTGGCTTATTCATCTTTCACCGTAGGCAACAAAGATATTTTCATAAGCACAGACAATGCTTTTCCATTTTATACCGTAATTTTAACTTGGCACAAAAATATACACTGAAATTGCATTAATGAAATACATACTTAACAAACATTACTTCAAGGATAATATGAAACTGTATTTTGCAATTTATTAAAAATCTTGACCTCAGAAATTAGAAGCATTTTTTGAAACATTACCCTTGTTCCAAAAACTACTTTATTAAGAATAATAAAGTGACACACAAAAATGGCCCAAAATAATAAACGCCTTAGAAAATAGAATATCGAATCATATTGTCAATCATAGAAGTTTCTATCCGGAAAACGTTTTGTGTAGCTTTAAAAAAGTAAAGATATCTACGTTTCCTGAAATTAATTTTCATTCTGCTGGACTGAGCAAATATGGCCTTAAAAAGTTAAATATATCCAATGAGTGCTGCATAGTACATGCCAGGTTAACCGATAATCTAGAAAGACACCCATTCAGAAGAAAAAGCTGGTGAAACTAAAAGTGAAATATGAAGGAAGAGATGCATTTTATGGTTTGGTTATGCTTAAGCCATTTTTGGGGGAAAATGCACTTTACATTTTTGAAATCATCTTAAGAAAGCATAGAATTTATGCATACGGACATGTGTATATTTTAGTACCTTCAACAAAGAAAAAATAGGATAATTGATTGTGGAAGCGTGTTGAGAAAAAAGTTCTGGTTTTGTACAAAGCAGTGTAATTTCTGAGAAGTAAGTTTTTTCCTCCCTCATTCTTTGCACGCTATCTGTCAACCTGAATATCATCAGGGTGTGGACAACGCTTATGGTCCCCAAGCATGCAATTTAATGGTTGTACTTGTAAATGAGTACACTTTTAACCATTCTTTGCCCGAGAAGAAGTGAGTGATATACTTCTTTTCTTGTTCTTTCTCTTCTTACAATTTTTGGCAACTTTCATTGTCCATTGTGAACCATTTTTATTTTCGAAATGTAGACGGACGAATTTATTGTATCATATGAATATATTGTTAGTTTGAGCATGTACTGGCTTGTTTTAAATGAGTCTTGATAAATATAAAACTAAATAGTGTACTTAATACTACATGGATTCCTGTGAGCAGTCTCCTTAGAAATGCTATAATAAAACCCGCTTAACTTCTGAATGAACCCTAGAGTTTTATTGTGTAATGGCTGATTATATTATGGGCATTGGTCATTTTGTAGTATTAGAAGTAATTAACACAAGTTTGAGTAGCCGATAGAGTAACCACCACCACCAAACCATGATGTACTTTAATGACTCGGGTTTATTGTACGACGATTAGTCTATTGGTTGTCACCACAGTCGTTTTCATTAGCCACTCTTGAAAATTCTTAATTGCTCTTCTGTGAAAAGTAATCAAAGCTTGACCACAAGAGCTCTTACTTAAGTAGAGGTAAAGTGAACTTTTACAATGGTCATTTTCAGATTGATTCATTTCAAGTAGGCCATAGACAAAGTCAGGTGAAGGAGATATCACGATAGTAAAGTGAGATGGAAAAAGTCACAGCAATATAGCTTTCCTCGTTTGTAATTTATTTTACTTGGGAATTGGAGTGTTCTAGCTGATGAGCACTTCAGTATCACAAGGAAAACATAAAAAGGGGAATACGAGATAAATAAAAAGTAGATGGTAAATCTATTTATTGTGAAACGTGCTCCCTACTTTCGTTCAAGCTGAGGGGAAAGAGTATCGAGGATATTTATATTGGTATGAACACTTGACTATCCCAATTGACCATGCACATATGAAATGATATTGTACGGAAGTGTGGAGCGGATAATGCTATTTACTTGAAATGGACAGGATTATGCGTCTCTGTACGAAATTGTATAATTTTCCTCTTTTGTCAGAAAACCATATTGACTGGAAGTAGAGGGACGGACTTCAGCCTTTTTCGTTTTTCCATTCTCTTTTTACTTCTTTCTTAGAGAGCCCTCAATTACCAGGGAAATCTACAGCAGACGTATACAGAGTTGCACACAAAGTCAAAGGCATAAAATAGTGTCGAATACGTGCCCTCGAGAGTGCTAATGTAGCTGAGTAACGAATTCCGACTCGTTCGTAAATCACCATGAAGCCGCACCACCTTAATCAGTCCCAATTGCTATGGAATTGGAAACCATTGACACGCCTTTCCATGACCATCAAATGGACAATTTCCATTTATTTGAAAATCACACAGCTTCTCCGACTCATTTTCAAATTGTGTATCTTTATAATCCAGCGACAGTACAGTACACGTCCTTCGATAACAATGGTCATATATGCACGTAGTGTTTTATGAGACTAGGAAGTAAACCTTATTTCCAATTTATCTGTGTGGCCGGTCCGATTTTCCGAATGAATAACCATTTTATTTCTTAATATGTTTAATTTTTAACTTATGTTTTCTATCACTAATAAGCACAAGTTGTGTTAAATCTATGTTTTTATTTTACATAATTTGACAAGCAATTATTACCAATCATTCAAAATTACTAGCTTGAAGTCAACTCGGTACGATTTTGCTCACAAATTGTATCATACTACAATAGAATAAATTCAACCTCTTTCACAAAGCAACGCACACTTTTCTCTTTCCCCATAATACAATGCAATCCGCTAGTAATGTTTCTCTCCCTATTTTTCCACTCTTTAGTTTCCTTCCTTCCTTTCTTGTGTAGAAAACAGCCTTTTTGCAATTCATTTCTACTATTGAACCTCTTTTGCAAGACAAAAAGTCACTATGCATTCCCTTTCTCTACTTTTACAATTTCCTTCTACCACTATAACTGCTCCAGAAAAATACTCCCCAAAATAGTGTCAGGAGTCAGGATCACTACCCATAGACATTTCATAGAAAGATGTATCCTTGAAAGCTGTGAGATACCAACATACAGAGAAATTGCACAGGAGAAAACAATATCACAATCATCAACAGCATCACTACTTTTTCTTGAGAGTGTATTTACAAGTAAACATGCATTATGACTGGATATAGACGTAGTGTCTATATACTACATGTTTGTGGATGTACAATATGAAGGCAAAAAATAGCATTTTCTTTGGAGTAACTAGAGAATTTACTGAAGAAAAAAATGTAGGGACGAAGGCCATAAGACAAACTGTTGTAGGACAAGTGAACAAGAGAAGCAACCAAGTGTGGAAGCGTAAGAAACTCGTATTTTTTCTGGTTTCTCCGTCTTCTTTTCCACTTCCACTACTTATATTCGGACAAACTATGTGTTTGTGTGAATTGAATACAAGTGAATTTTCTGCGATGCTATAAAAAAGAAGGAATGAGAACTGTTTGGTTTGTTGGTTGGGTGTCTTTTGTCGTCGTTTTCGTCTCAGGACGTTGTGGACGATGAGTTGACGAAGTTGGAGAAAACCTTTTTTCTCCAGATATTTTATTGTACATGTATATGTATGTCTGCGAGTACATATACTTATTTATTATCTGTTTGTAGCACATACATTTTGTATGTATATCGTATGAAGAGAAAGAATCTAGGGAGTTGTTCTACACTGATTTTCCCTGAAAATTGAGATAAACGGCTGATTTTGAAGAGGAGACCCCAAGGAAGATTTATCTTTTTGACTCAAAACTTACACTTTTAACAACTACCAAAAACTAGTATACCCAAAAACTTGAGCTGTATTTCTATAGAAATATATGTCTCACAAAATAGAAAACACACAAGTGTTGTTTCTGTTAGAGTAGTACTGGTATTATCTGTGTGTCGCCATTAAACAGAGCATCGGGTTTTATACATTCAAAGCAACTAAAAACATTCAAAGTAACACTACTTATTCACTCAACCAAGTTTACTGCCGTTTTTTATATCTTTCTCTTCGACGGTCTCTTTCTAGGGTCTTTTGTGATGACGGCGAAATGTACAAGTCGAGAGTAGTTTTTTTCTCGAGAATACACCATGATCATTGTGTCGTCGTTTGCCCTCGTCACCGTTACGCTTTCTCTTTTTACAGTTGCTTCTCTACATGTGCTTGGCATATTTTATACTTGTAGCTCAATTTTGTCCTTTTAATCATTCCTCTGTCTTTCCCCCATGGTCTCCTTTTCGGCTTTCTTCACATACTCTACAAAAAAGGATCCACATTGTATTTGTAATAAACTACAAATGATGTTATGTATGATGAAAAATCATGCGAAATATTCATATATATACAAACTTTAATGTCTTCATAAGTGCCATCGGCTCACTAGGTGTAAAAATATATTAAACTGTCTGTACGTCTTTACTCAAGTACTGCTACTGCTGTGCCCTCGTGTTTGCAATTGGGGAAGGAAGACTTTTCAAAGTTGTGAATGGGAACTCAATGGATAAAGTTATCAAATTTCAATAGGAAATCAACTCTTTTCCGCCGATTCATAAGTCATTTTATTCTATAAATTTTATAAAGAATGGAAAGGGTATATCTGGAAAAACAAGTTTTCCCCTTTGTCAAACTTTATTCTTGGTTAAATTCTCCTGTAACAATACCAAAAGAAAGAGAACTACCGTCATATGCAGCTTGCATTAAAAAATTACGTTTCCCTCCATGTCAAACAGCCAGATAGTAATACATAATAAGAAGGCAAAGCTAAAAGTATTTCAGCTTTGAGCGTGCATCTTCCGTTTAAAGATGTGCTACTTGTAAGAAAACAAAAGGTATTGAAAGTTAAAAAGCGGCACCATCATCATTGCGACACTGTAATAAATAGTGTCGTTCACAAAAAGTTCTTCTGATTAACTGCTTTTAGCATTGCTTATTTTTTAGCTATCTTTATATATGATATAATAAGTAGATTAATGATGATAGTAATGCTTAAAAATTATTTTTTGTCTTCATTCCAACAGGCGGAGAAAGTGGAAGTAAAGCAGAAATGGGCGTCGCGTCTTCTGGGAAAATTGAGAAAGGATATCACCCAGGAGTGCCGGGAGGATTTTGTTTTGTCCATAACTGGCAAAAAGCCTGCAATGTGTGTGCTCTCTAATCCTGATCAAAAGGGGAAAATGAGAAGAATCGACTGCTTACGTCAAGCGGACAAGGTTAGTTTTTGAAACATCAGATGATGGAAAAGCTTAAAATTGTTATTTTTCCAAAATTTCTCCCAAAGTTTGAAATTAATAGAATTTTTAGCCAGATAAAGTAAAAATGAAATAACAAATTTGCCGTCAAGACAAGAATGTAAAATGCAGCAATATCAGAAAAAGACCAAAACTTAAATGGTGTCAGAATCAGATTAGTTTTGTAATATATATTAATCATTTTAATGTAACAGTGGCATATTTTTATAACACTTAACCATTATATTGTTTGGTATTTTATTGCTTTGCTTTTAACTGAGAACTATTGAAAAAATTATATATAGATCATTCGGCATAGTAGTAAGGCATCCAAACAAATCAGATAGGAATGAGATAACCAAAAAGGAAGAATTTCTACTTAAAATCTGAAATTGCAATGGCAAAAGTACACATTATTTTTCGATTCTGTTGTGGAATTTTTATTAAAATAGTACCCAAAACAAATGTTATATTGTCACAACTTTAACGCATTGCAAGCACTTCCCCTGTCATTTTTATGGTTTAAACATTTTATTTTTATTATGAAATGTTTTATTGTTAAAAAAGATTCATCGTAAATTCTCATTATTATTTTATTGGGTAACATTTCTATCTGCAGTGTACCCTGCGGGGAGGAAGAGACAAAGCAAAGTAGAAGACATTACAAAGATGCTTATTTAATGTTTATTCTCCATTTTCTTATCAGACCACACATAAATCGACTGAATCCTAAAGAACAGGAAATGAATTATGCTCCAAATACAAATAACAATCAACGTCGTTTTCTGTTTTATTTAGGTGTGGCGACTAGACCTTGTGATGGTGATTCTGTTCAAAGCAATACCTTTAGAAAGCACGGATGGAGAGAGACTGGAGAAGTCTCACGAGTGTCTTCATCCCGGCCTTTGTGTTAACCCGTACCACATTAACGTATCCGTCCGTGAACTGGATCTTTATTTGGCCAACTTCATCAATAGCCATGGTATGTAGCGAAAATATGTTTTTTTAAACATTTCCATTTAAAATAGAGCCCAAATTCCTATTTAAAACATTAACTTTTGTAGAACCATAAACAAAGGTAGATTGTTTGTTTTTTGCAAAAGACTTTCATCATTGTTTGTTGATTGAATGAAATGTTCAGTATTCTCCAGATAGATGCTGGGAAATAAAAAAAAATCTGACACACAAATTTACTGTAATGGACGAAATAAATAAAATTGGTTTGGACGTACAAGACTGGCATTTGGCGTGTTCGTGACTTCTGCAATGAGTAATAGAAATGGATAGGAATAAATCTCTTCGTTCTCCTTCAATTTTTAGCTTTCCTCAAAGCGATACAAGATACCATCGCGTGCTGGAATTTAAACGTGTGTTTATTTTTTAGGCGTACATGCATTCAGGAAGTGTAGCCAGTGTTGCTTTTTGCAGTACTGTAAACATCTATCTACTTATGGCTAGTATATTAAGTGCATCCACCGTCACACAACGAAAACATGCATAACAACGTTAATAGCTAAATAACATTGTTTAAGTCAGTGTTCAAGTGTAACGTTTTTCTCTATTGCTCTTTTGCTGCGAACACAAGCTTTTATTGTTACCTTTTTCTTTTGCGACATGAATTTTTTTCCACTGGACGGTTAGACATACTTACTTACATAACAAACAAAATGTGTTTATGTGCGTCCCATCTCCTACTTACATTACATATGTACAGAGTAGCCACATGCATCAGTTGAAGAAAGGCGAGCAAAACAACAGTATTTTTTGTTCTTGATTTTTTCTATTTATTCAAGCAGACTTTCACAAAAGATATCGCTTTTTCAGCATTATTTGTAAGATAGTTTTTTCTTCTACTTCTTTCTTTCAGCATGTTGTCGACAAACGTCTTGTTTAGTTGTCTATCTGAAAAATACTGCCTCACTTGATGTCTCTTTTTGGATGAGCTGGATGCTTTTCTGTCCATCTTTTCTCTTTCTTTGCAACCGGAACAGGCTAGGTTTGGTGTATTACTACAATCACACGACAAGATAGCTAGCTGCTACATATTGAAAGTATAAAACGCACTGCATTTTTGTTTTGAAAGAACACATCTCGTAATATTCTTAGTTAGTTGTACAGGCTAACAGATAGAAAGAATAGAATTCGTGGGAAAAGACAAAGAAAATAGAAGAATATTAAGGAAAACCCACAGTGTTTGTCTTTTTTCTGTTGTGTTTTAACCTTTCACTCACTTTCACCACGTTTCATTCATGGACACATGCTGAGCCACTAATGATTACCGTAAATAGATGGGCCCGCGGAAGGAAAGCTGGCTGAGCATGCTGCGCCCACAATAATATCCATATTTTTTTCTATAAAGTCTCTCATTCATTCATACAAATTGGTTGAAGTAGAATAGTTACAAAAATGCATATATTTATAAGCTTTAGATGATATGAAAAAATGTTCGTAAGAATACTTGATACCGAACCGTGTGGAAACTACATTCACACATGCACAGCATTTGGGCCAAAGAAACGTGTTTAAGCTGGAGTAAAAGTGCTATTAAAAATCATGTGCTTCTGTCATCATCACCACGATGCGATTGTGGTACCGTAATGTAGTCTTTTCAAGTGGCTTCACTCCTTTTTATTTTTATTGTTTTTTAAAAAGTTGCACGTCTTTCTTCTGCTCCCGGCTCTGTTTTCCTTTTTACAGGGAATATCCGCCCGTCTCCCTGTCAGTCCGTCTATTTATTTATTGTTGTGGTATGATGATGGTATCGTGAGCGACTATAAAAAGGAGGTTTTATAGATTAATGAGTTTCATCTACGGGTTTTAAACCATTGTTGTCTATTTTCTTAACTTACATAATAGTTTTTAAGGGTGTAATTTATAGTGTAAAAATATGTGTAGCTGTAGTAATAGTGGCACCCTTATCGTTAGACAAGTGCAGGGTATAGATTGGCGAGAAGAGATATTGTTAAAGATATCTTTGGTGGTGGAGAAATAACTGAAAAGAAAGTATGCTTGATGCGTGACTGAGAAACTATTATTATTATTATTATATGACTTTTAGATAAAAAGCTGTTAACTGTCGGAAACTGACATAAATATTTCATTTGCCATTGACAGGGATATGGGCTCAACATTAAATTGTCACTTTTTAAAATTAATGTTGTACCTTCTTCTTCTTTCGTTCTTTCTTTCTTTGAGAGAATGGAGAGAAAGAGAGATCCTTTTTTGTTGTGATTTATACTTTTAACGTCTTCTCTTGTTGAAACTTTCCAGAAATTATCAGCGGGATGTGCGACAATAATAATGAAAAGGACGAGGAGCGGGGATTTAAGGGTAAGGTTTCTCAAGTGATTTTATACTTTTTGGAAAGTGGATGTGAGTGTGTATCTGTCTGTGTGTGTCTCAGATAATTTTAAGATTTCATGTGTACATATTTTTCTGGAAATTTCATCTTTTAAACTTGCACATTTATCTCACTTATTCATTTGTAGTATTAACGTATTATCTTAAGTGTAATTGTCGGATTGCCAATAAGGAGTTTTCGTAAAGACCGGAACTTTGTTTCAAAATGAAAAGAGTAAGAAAAGTTAGATGGGTGGGGGTTCAAGTCATGGAAGCTGAAATAGAAAGAATGGGGTGGTGGGTGGTAACTTCCTTGCCAGTTGAGTTGTTCCAAAACAATATAACGTATCAATCAAATTATTGTACCATTTCGGCAAATTCATTTAGTTTTCCCCAATTTCAGTAGCATAAAAAATCACAGCCAGACTAAGATCGTTGTACATGAGACAAATTAATTAAACTTAATTTGAGTTTAGAGAATTCATTGACAAAAACTTATATACTTCCTTCTACTATAGCTTCAATCAAATTATAAAATTAGTAAGGGAACCTACCATACTGATAAAATCATACCTATTGTAACAGTTAAAGAAAGCAGTACAAATATAGCATAAAACTGGAAAAACAAATAAATCACTGAAAGTAAAAGTCTGATTTTATTTTATTTTGTCTCTCGGTAAACAATTTTTGATAGAATTATGAAAATATGATTTCCAATAAGCCAAAAACAACTTAAATACTTATTTAACTATTCTTTATTAGGCAATAGCAAGAACAACTTACAATTAACATGTGGTGGATCTTGGATGAGCGTTTTAAGTCAAATCAATGCATTTGAAGAGAGCGATGAAGAAAAAGCAAGTAAGAAGCATATACGAACTATTGAAGTGCCATCCTCTGATTCTTCAGGTACAAGCGTCAAATTAAAAACTCAGTTAATTTTTTTCTACTACCAAGCTTCATAAATGCTATATTAAATAATGATCCCTTTAAAATTGTCTTGTACAATAATGTGTCGATTGGTCCACAAATTAAATATTAAATCAACTATCATATTAACTTTCTTGATGATGGCTAAGAAAACAATAATAATAACAATGAAGGCAAATGATACGGCGTTTAAATGGAGGTGTAAACAGACAAGCTATTATGAACAAAGAAAATAAATACCAAGTGAAATCCATAAAGTGTCCTTTTTCTACTCTCTCACTTTCCGCCCAACAAACTGCTGACTTGACAGGAATTCTTTATCTTTTGTAAAAAGGATAAGGTCTGTAAGCTGGCAATTCTCTTGTCATTTTTAGTTCTTTTCCTGGACATCTTGTGTTTTTTGTGTTGCCGAACATTGTGTTGATAGTGGTTAACTACAAAAAACGCATTTCTGAAAAGGCACGAGTGTCACTTTTGTTTTCCACAAACTGCTTTTTGATACGATGATAAGTAAGTGGCAAAATTGAGTGTGAGGTGGAATATCGGATAGGATGTGTAAATATTATGAGGTTTCCTACAACTTACCACGTTCTCTCTGGAGAAAGTTGAGCAGGTGCCACTATCATTATGGTCATCTCAAAGGACACATGATAGCAAGGATTGGTGTATGTATTTGTGTTGAGGGTTGTGTTGTCGTAAGCAAATCTTTCCTGAGTTTTTGTAACACTATACCAGCTACCAACCACTAAGGTCTCATCAATAGACCTCGCCATCCAATCTTATCTTTTTCTGGTTATTGCTGCCGCCTCTTCTCTTTTTGCCACTGCTGCTGTAAAGATACTAATCCCAAATCTGTAGTAAATAGCGAGTGAAGAATCACTCATTCATTTTCTCTTTAATGGCCATTTTGGGTAAGATTGAAATACCTGATAGTTAAATGACGAGAATGAAGACATGTCTCAAAAGGATGAGCTCTGAACAGCATTCAATATATATTTTTTGTTAAGGTAAATGTCCACCAACACGGATTTTTCGTTTTATATTTCAACCCAGCACTGCTTACATCTTAAATATTTTATGAAGTAATTTTATATAAAAGATAAAAGTATATAGATCGCATTCTCACATGGTGTGTGTTGAAAGAAATCAGGCAGAGGGAAAGAGAAAGGAGAAAAATTAGGATAGGAGGGATGCTGTTAGTTGTGTGGCCCTATGCACTGGTGTTGACGATGATGATGATGGTAGAGTTGAGGCAACTGCTGAAATAGCGATAATTAACCGAGTGGACAATATATATGTTGTACGATTTAAAATAGTGGCATTTATACCTTCACTCGTCTGACTTGATGGCCTCTTTCACGGCTATTTGTAGGGGTGAAGATAATAATAATGGGACTTGGTGAATTGGGTGGATGTGTCGATAGATAATAGTTCTTCAGTATCAGTCCATTGAATTGCCAGTGGCTACTCAACAGACTTTTGTTACTCTTGCAAGCAAGAAGTGACTTTTTTGTTGGGAATGGTGAGCAGTGGTAGTAGTAGTGACTGTGGTATTGGGTATTGCGACTCAAAAGTTATATGTATCTTGTGGTAAGCAACTATTCCGAGTACGGTATATGCGTATCTGTTAAGCATACAATCATTATAGTTTATACATATGCATATAACTACATCAGACTAGAAAAGATCACATTATTTTTTTACTGGTACATGTTACCCAACAACGTATGAAATAGGAAAAGTGCATTCCGCATTATTTTCCAAGATTCTCTCTACGCTTTTGCCGGACATGTGGAAATAATAGTGGCGGCCTTTTGCTTATAGAAAGCTAGGGGGACGCTATTTGATTTCATGTGAAATAAGTAAAACACTGTGATGATGATCACGATGGTAATGTTGTGGTGGTGGTGGTTGTAGAGGCAGAGGTTTTTTGGTTTTTGGGGTACAAAATTATGTACATTCCATATTACTTATATAATACATGTTACTTTTGACCGCTACCATGCCATCATATAAAATGATATTACATTTATGTGAGTACTTTCTGGTTACGGAGAGGAATATGGTATAAAAAGATGTGAAAAGGAGACTCAAAGCTCAGCAACTCGCACTGACATTATAGCTGATCTATAGCTCCGTAAATCTCTTCAACTTACCACCCACTACATTCTATCTCGTGTGGTTTCTCTTTTTGCTCCTCTAGCTATTTTCTCTCTGCTTCTCTTTCCCATGCCTTTTTTTCTGGTTTTCGGTTTTCACTGTGGCAAACAACGTGTGTTATTATTGTCCTACATGTGGGCCAGCCTTAGCCAGCCAGCGGCAGTGAGATAGAGAGAGTTTGAGATGAGTCGAAGAATCAGATACGGAAAATCGGCATGGAAATTCGAACGTTTTAGTTTCACTACACCAACCACTGGAAGTAGACCGGGGTTTATCCATTCATGTACTTATTGTTAGGTATATGTATTAAATATCTTAAGCATTTGTTTGCAATTGTACTTGTTTTTAATCAGAGGTAGATACAAGCTAGTCCATTTTTATTTTCGAGTTACGCTTAAGTTAAAATAACTTAATGTTTTCTATTCTGAGTAGATTTAATATTTTAAATGCGTTTCGATGAAACGAACTTTTAAATGACTGCGCCAACAAGTCATACTGTACCACTAGGCTATACTCATTTATGTGGTCATGTTCAATTTTCATCATTCAGATAGTTTATGTTGTTAAAATGATTCGTGCTATTTGGGCGCGCATACCGTCTTTATGGGGAACTTGAGTGAGAAGATCAGTATATTTGATTACCTTTTGAGGCATAGTATTTTAAACCCTTGTCGCACGCTTGCTTTTTGAATGGCGTAAGTATGCTTGAACGCAAAAATATAATGCAGTTAGTATGATGATCTCTGTACTTCGTTTGGAGATGCTGCTGGTAGACAGACGGACAGTCATTGTAGCATGGT
The DNA here is from genome assembly GCA_034694325.1 of Entomobrya corticalis. NCBI lineage: Eukaryota > Metazoa > Arthropoda > Collembola > Entomobryomorpha > Entomobryidae > Entomobrya > Entomobrya corticalis. The sequence goes on along the minus strand of JAQFYG010000656.1, from coordinate 12,110 downwards.
AAGAAAAGTGTGAAGTGTGTGTAATATGCGATGATGATATGATTTTATGTGAGCTTCTCTGATGGTGACGGTGAGAGTTTCAGAAAGGGGAAAATAGGAATCAAAATAAAAGTCGAAACGGATGGACGAGAAAAGTCATGGGCCCAGTTTTTATCGCCTCTCACTCCCTTTTCACTCTCCTGTTTGCTATATTACTCGCAACTTTACTTTACACATAAATATATACACATACACAACGTTCTCTCTTACTCACAAAAAGTCACATTGAAAGTTATTCCTGTCACTGTCGCCTTTCTCCATTTTCCTCTTTCTACATTTCCACTTGCTCGCTTTGTATCCGTACTTGTGTGTTTATGCTACAACACATAATAAAATGCATATCATGTATTTATGTTTGTCTACACGCTTCTCTCTCTTTCTTATTCGTCGTTTTATTATTACTACTTGTTATTATTGCTACGTACATATGTGTTTGTGTTAGTAAATGTGTTGTGTTTGCTCACTATTTTTTCCTTGTCCATTTCCTCTTGACTGGAGTTTCATCTTTAAGACAGACAAGATATGAGCTTTCATTTAAAAGAAAAGGAAGCACATATATATATTTCCAGCATCAAGAGTAACAAACAACAACTTTCTACGCACTTGTGTGAACTTCATTCATTTCTATATTATGTATCTATTGTCCAGTGAGCCTTGTATGTACTTTTTTGTTACAAACAAAAAATGTTAAAAGGAGCATGCATAGATCAAGGCTGTCTGTCCATCTTAAGTTTCTTGCCCTGATTCCTCTTTTTCCCTTTATTTTTTCTATCTCCATCTCTCACTCTTCCCCTTTTTTGTTTTTATTTTTTACATTGTTGTATATCCACTTGACTGTGAAATGCTTCTCTCTTAGAAAATAAGTACACAAGATACAAAGTATAACGTGCGTTTTAGGTATTATTGTTGTTTGTTCATGTTCTTGTTGAATAGTGCAAATATGTATATAGATGCCCCGAAAATAGAATGAGCCACGTAAAACAAGTGTTAAATACAGTCAAAACAGGGCAAACTGGATATATACATGGTAGATTTGCTAGTTCGTTTTTTCTTTGGCAGTTGTAGTGGTAAAGAAGGAAAGAGTGGAAGCGTTTTTGAAAGACGACTCGCGAAGGTTTTAGCCGTTTCCTCGTTTTATTTATGGACCTCATCTTGCTCTTTTCATCCCTTTTTTGTCACAACAAATTTTATTTCCTCTCTTTTCTCCGCTGCTATGAAGGAGAAGTTGCGAGTTGTTTAAAGCTATTTTGTTGTATCATTTCTGTTCCTTAAGTCGGTCAACTTTTTTAAATTGTACAGTTAAAACCGCAACACTTTTATCCTGCTTTAAAAAACTGGTATATGCTGCTAAGTTTTGCATGATTTGCAAATTTAACAAACACCAAATTAAGTTGTAATCTATCTCTTATATAATCGTAAATTATATTTTACCTCGTGTCTGGGTAATAATGGAGAGTCACGCTGTGTTTTTATAGAAATGCAGTGATTTAAATAAAGATGCAGTTATGTCCGCTGTGGTGTAAATAATGTATAGAATAAAAATCAACAGTGGTAAAAATTGTAGATTGTTATTGCTACTGTACGTATATATACTTGCTTTAAGCTACAGATAATTAAATAATGAATAAGAGTTTACGCTTGACCAGCAACGTTTTCAGGAAACAATAATGCTTTCATTACTTGAATGTATACTTATATAATATAGCCCTTAAAACTGGTAGGAATTAACAAATAATTGCTGGGATTGTTGCATGATGACGACTAAAGGCTAAAAGACACACAAACTAGAAGTTTACAACTCAACAATATATACGTACTACCCTACCAAACACACGTTATAAATAACTAGTAGTATTTATTCATTTGAGGTTTTTAAATTCCCGGAAAATATTTGGAAACAAAATAAATAATAGACGCGTCAGTAACATAATCATTGTTAATCCTTTAGGCATTTTAGGTATTAATGGGTGACAGTCCAATGCCATATAATATATACCTTTATATATGCGTTTTGTTATTTTAAGAAGACTCAATCGTCAACAAAAGAATTGTGTGTCGTACCCACGACTCCACTCATTCTTTTACTAACAAATCGTAAGAGGCCCTTTCTTGACAAAAAAAACTCAATTCATGATCGTTTGGGATATCGTCGTCGAGAAAATAAAAGCAAAGGAAAAGTCATTTTCCTTTACACACAAAAAAAGATGTTCAGTTCTTGGTTTTCATGAAAATAGATTTACTCTTTTAACATGTAATTCTGAAGTTCTGGGTATATCAGCATACGACACCATCCCCTTTACTATAGGAACTAAAAACTTGCTCGAAGAAATCCGCAACTGGAAAAGGGAGTTTTCCTTTTTCCTGGAAAAAGGAAGAGTAAAAGGAAAGAAAGAGTGGAATAAAGAGCTGTGCTCTGTTGTCTGTTGAGGTTTGCTAACGTGGACCACACACAAAAAAGGAGAAGAATGCAAAGAAGAAGAGAAAGATGGGAATAATAGGCAGGAGCAGAGAAAAAAGGAAAGAAAAGAAGACGTCGAGTGGTTTATGTAGTCAGTACTCTATGCAAATCAGTGTGTGTAGAATTTGCATGGAAAAGCGCTCCAATGTCGTCATGTGCAGCCAGAAACTAAGACCCGGAAATTTATGTCATCAGATCTTGAGAGATTACTCCACCCTTTCTGATCACGTCTTTTTTACATTCTCTCTCCGTGTCCCTGCTTATTTCCCTCCCAACTTAATATGCTCAATATACTCGTTGCTGCTACACCTATTTCGAAATATACATATAGACAAATTGTATACAGATAAAATGCCTTTCTAATCATGAGAGCAAATCATTGGATCATTCATTCACTCACTCCTTTTGTCTTTTTCCCTCTTTCGTTAAAACTATTTATAAAAATAAATACATCCTTACACAGATTCTTTCCCTTCTCCATTTCTATTCTATTTCTTCAAACGACTGGCGTTATTTGGCTATAGTATAATCAGCGGACTATGTGGGATTTTTGTGATCTTCTCATTGTTTGCTTTTCAAATATGGTCCCCCAGTTATCTTTTGAACTAAAGTAAATGCAATGGGAAAGGAAAGACAACTTATTTTTTTGCTTTATGTCATCATCTATTATAAATCCCAGTGTGGTTTTTACTTCTTTCTGTGCAGCTCCTTGATCAGTTTCTGCGATTTTTAAATAAAACATTTTATCTTCCGCAAAATACATCTGACAATGAAGAAATCAGTGGTAGACTATATTATATTGCTATCTTTCCTACTGTTTTTCTTATCGGTTCAACAATACATACTTTAAAGTTTACAATAGATTTTCCTGCGTCTGTCCTAAAGCAGAGGAACCGTGACGATTAAAATAGTCGACGAAATTTCCAGTCGTCTCATCAGCGACAAAAAGTTTGTTCTTGTATACATTTTCAATAAGAAAAATAGCAAATCTAAAAGAGCTGAAATCGTATGCAGATTTAAGGGGATTTATGAGACAGACAGAAAGTAAGGGGATATATTTTATTTAACGATCAACTATTGAAATAAATAAAATATACATAAAAAGAACCAAGTAAACATATAGATGAATCAAATAAACTCGCTTGTCTTGACGGTAATAACAGAGTACGTGGCAAATTCAATGCTTTTATGACAAAGTACAATTGAAAATGCTTTATTTTAGTTTTTTCAGCTTCTGTGTTGCTTAAAATCAGTTCCGCAATGTCAAAGTAGTTTGATAAACTGCAAAATTAGGTTAGACTGTAGATGCCCCTAGCAATAAATTTGCTTCTTTTTTAATGTAGACATGAAAATGAAAAAAATTAAATCGTCATTTTAAAATTTACTGTGTCATTATTATTACTACTACATACGGAGTATCCTTTTCCATTTATAGTAAGAAGAGTAGTTTGCATATTTATTGTTCATTTCGTTCTGTCAACGGGGTTTGAGCAAGCAGGAAATAATGAAATAACGCTAGTACTACTATTATTCACTCCGGTTGAACTTGCTGTGTGCTTTCCCTTTGCTTTCTACTTCCACTGGTCGCAAATAAATGCAATGCAACCAAACGCCCGAGTAAAGCTGTGCTGCGATGACGACGATATGATGGGGCTGGCGTTCGTGGCATGATACTAGTGAAGGAATGTATGTATCGTAAATCCAGAATTTTATTGTATCTTCATATTATGCATAAAGTTGTTATTTCTGAATGGAGATGCCCCTTGCACACATAGCACGTCCGGTTCATCTCATAATCCAAACCATTGCATAATTTCCATTGATATCATCTCTGTTTTCATCTCTTGCTCTATATCGTACTTATACGCTTTTCTCTTTTTTCGTGGCACACAGTCGATGATATTGGTGGCTGCGGTGGTGGTCGCAGTGCCAGTGACAGAGCTTACTGCTTGTGATATACTAGTGTCCTCATGTTTTTATTATGGAAAGGGGACGCCATAACATCGCAATCTGGAAACCTTGTTTCATTCATATTCCCTCTTGTACGCTATTCTCTACTTTTCAGCCCCATAGCAAAAAATATAACGTTGATGTATAAAACAGTGAATTTACGAATCGTACCCAAATTGTATGTATTGTAATATTATTATTATCTATGTAGGATTTTCCGGATATTTTCATGAGTATCCATCGTGAGTAGTGCAATGTTCATGAACTACAAGACTCCTGTTTTCTCTTCATCTTCTGCTCCTGTTGTTGATATTACTACTGGAATTCCAGCGAGAATGACATATGTACGCATACTTATTTTTATATGTTGGTGTAATATTGTATTACATAATATTATGTTATGCATGCATTCGGAGTCGTGTGTGATTCAATGACACCATGAATATCAAAAGGATTCTGAGATAACATGTTCGCACATATTTTTTCTTAAAGTGCATACAAGTAGGTACATTTGGGCGGGCTTAGTTGATTGCGTTACCAGAAAATAAGGAAAGGAAGACTCAGAGACCCATGTGCTGTCGTCTATAAGTATTACTCATATTCCTCCTTATTTTCTTTTTGGGAAGAGATGTCCGATATATTTTTTCTCAATCTCTTTGCGGTGAAAACTTTTGATATCTCTATTATTGCATTTTGCATTTGATTTCCTGCTAGGATGAATAGCATCTGCTACCCTTAAAGTATACTGGATCGCTCAATCCTATTTTCTTCATATTCCAGACTCCAAGCCATGACCAAAATTACTTTCTATTCGGAGAGCTGGGCATTCTCTTCATAATCCACATTTTGAGAAAATGAAAAGACCTACATTCATGTTTCTATTTATTTGATTCTTTTTCTTCATAATATTAAATACGCTTCTCCCTTGTATATCTTTTTTATTCAGTGTCGATTTCACAATAACACTTTTTGCATATGAAGAGTACTTCTTATTTACTTTTACTGACGGAAGTACTACCCTGGTTTAATACTTTGGACTTTGTTGAATATCCATGTTTTTGCTCATATTGCATATCATGTTATTTTGTATCTTCACATTTTTATGCTCACGAATTTCATCAATTTTCATCTTTATCATTTCCTTAATAGTTATGCTTCTCTCATGGTCTAGACGGCAAATTGCAGCTGCCCTCATTCGTTTTGTAAACAATCTTAACTAAATATATGGTTTGGTCTCTTTTATTAAAGGGTGATGTAGGCGATGTGATTTGGTAGGGACTATTAATCTTTTAGTTTTAGTACTAGTCTGAAAATTAACGTAACCGTCCCGGTTAGTTTAGCAGAATGGAAGAAGAGGCAAAACAATATCAGCTACAGGTTAAAGGTTTTGGTTAAAATTACGACTTTTTAATAACATTTTGCTATTTAATTAATTCGGGATTGTAAGGGGATTACCCATTGTTTAGATTTCACAATATAATATATATTTTTACTAATTTTGCCTTACATGTAAGTATACATATTTATTTTGAGTTTACTACAAAATGACTTTCTAGGTACTACATTGAAAAGTAAATACTGTTATATTAATAAACCACGGTGTAAATATTTTGTCATATTTGGACGTACAAACGTTCTTTTTGCTCACAGGCCCTTAGGTATGCCTCACATAAGATGTATATTTACCTATTTGGTTTGGTCTAAAAATGTGCTTATGACAGCATAAATATCACAAAATGAAAGATAAAGTGTTTTTGGATGGTAACCGGAGTAAAATCAGATAATCTGTAAGCGATAGGGCGAATACTACAAAACATATATAAAGCGCTTGGCAAATACTCCAGGCGTTAGGTAGGCCGATAATTTCCCAAGAAAATATATGAGTTTGTACGCTGTCTACTTCCAGACCTGCCCACTTTCTGTTTTAAATTCTCTGCTGTTATGTTCCATGGAAGTTACATGATTTGTACATGTTCTCTTCCATATTGCATATTCATATAGATATAATAGATACTCCTTTCACTATAATTTATGGCCGTGTTTTTCAACAGAGTCAAATTTAAACAGGCTCGTTAATCAACCGTAGAAACCATTGCTTAGCCAATTATGCCAATATTGCAAACCACAAAAGGTGGATTTTGTTTCCTGCTGCTAATCAGTTGAATTCGTTAATTTATCCCGTACATAAGCTGTTTGATAGGGCCTTGTTCCATTAATATGTATGATTCATCAGCAAAATCACTTAATACTGGTGTTAATTTTCAGGGTCGCAAGAAACCTTGCCTGGTTTAAATTTGTTTTTATTTACGTATGGAAACTTTAACTTAAATGTTTGTAATTGTCTCAAAACGCTGTTTATACATTTTGTTCTCATCTAACCCCACAACAGTTCGTCACAACATCCAACGAATCTACTTTTCTTTACTAAAACCTTTACCAACTCAAAAAAGCACAGGCCACACACGTTATCGTGCACAAAGCATTTCAAGGAAAAAGTATGAAGCTTAAAAGCTGGAACAGCACTTTGTATTCAGCACTTCGCAACTCATTAATGAAATTTTCTCCTATGCTACCCGAGAACTAACAAAAGAACATGTAGGAAATGTTCATGATGGGACACGTAGTGTTAGTAGCAGTGCTATAAAAGATGTGTTAATTATTCCCATCGTCATCATCATTTCCATCATGACCACTACCAACATCTTCATCGCTATTCCGCGTTATTCCTTCAAATGATGCAAACTATTTCTTAACTACTCACTTCCATCTCGTCTGTGTCGGTGGTAATGACAATGTGATTAAAGCAACTACAGTTTTTTATACTGTGGTCTAGTGACAGTATGGTGCCCTGTCATACTTATAAAAAACCATCTTGTTTCTGTAGTTCATGTTCTTCAAGACACAAATTTGAATAAAAACGTAAGGTTTGATGATCACAGTGCCATTTTCTTATAGCTAAAATAGAATATTTAAATAATTAATATGTGGTTTTATTTTTACCGTGAAGTCATACTTCCATAAGTATACTGCAGCAACAGCAATGTGATATGATGGTAGAAAGTGTTGATCCTACTCTTTTTATACGTGTTTGTTTATATTTATACACTTGCATCTGTCAAGCAGGATAGGAGTCATCTATTTGAATGGTTATTATTGCACCATGGTGATTTCCTCTCCATATAAAATAGTCAATGCACTGCATCCGTTTTTGTGCTACATTCCAAGGCAGAAGTGGTAACAACAGGGATAGTTGTTGTTATAATATGTATTCAGGAATGTTTTTTGTCGTGTAGGTATACATACACACGTCCAAAACTGTTTATCTGCGTGTACATTACCTCTTTTTAGTTAACACATTTTGTTTTTATTTGCTTAACAACCGAATTTCCTTCCAGAGAGAGGCAAATTAGCAATATTACCCGTAAAAGCTCTCTTCATCTTTCCAGCTAACTTTAAGAATAACAAATGAAAGAATAAGAAATGCTTTCTATGTAAATGAACACGATAGAAGAAGATGTAGTGTGCTACTAATTCTTTTGTTTTAAGACACATTAAATTAGTTAAGCTACAGCAGAGCCAAGAAGAAATTCATTGGAGCTTCTTTCTCTCAAATTCCACTTCATTCTCTCTCCCTCTCTCTCTCTCGCTTTCCCGCTTTACGTGTGGGTGTGCTTTCCTTTTACCCACTCTTGGAATCAGAGGGATATGTTGTTAATTGTTATTAAACTCATTTCCTTTCATTGCTTCATTTCATCACAGTTCTTGTCTAACGCTTTATTAGTAGTGATGGTGACGACGACGACCATGCTGATCATGATGATGACAATGGTAATGTCGCACTTCTTTCTTACTTCCACCACACTGGCATCGATCCCTGCTCTTTGTTCACTGCATAAAATACATGCATTACATATCATGTTCCCATGTGTTGTAGGTACTGCTTTATTTTTGTCTGGTTATTAAGGCAATTGTATAGATCTAAATGAACACTCTTGATGATTTAAAAATACAATTAATTATTATTCCGTTATATTTATTGCTTAATTGTACTTGCAAGCAACTTTGCTATTAGTGTGCTTGGGTTTTAGTTGTTTACTAACAGTAAGTTTTAATCATAAAGTGTTGTGTATTCATGGTAGGTTGACTTGCTGCTGCTGTTATTATCACCATACGACAACGTAGTCATTTCATGCAATCCAAAAACTGACTGTCCAATTTTCATGTTATCTTTTCTTCTCTGAGTCAGTGGAATACCATCTCATGAATTCATCCTTTTTTCGTTGGAATACTTTTAGTTTACTGTGAAAAACATTCCTCTTCTACTGTTCTACATGCATGAATGTATGTGTGACACACGCGACGAAATATGTATTTTATGTTGTCACATAAAAAGTGAAAGTTCACACTTGCTTATGACATTTATCTTTGTTTTCTCTCAAACTTTTCCAGACTCCTTGAAATGTTACGCTTAGCAAATAAACAAAGAGCAAAACAACTTTGTCTTCTTCTTTATTCTTTACAAAATGAAATAGAATTCGAACAGAATGTTCTGTATTCGCGCATAGTATCACTGTATTTTCATAAATTAACGCTGGGCAAATTTTATAATAAAATTTTGCAAGACGGAGGCGACATTACAAGAAAAAAAGTTCTTTTAACAACAAAAGCACGAATTTAAGAATAATAAATTAAAGTGCATACGAGAAGAGCAAAGAAATTAGTGAAAATTAGCAGAAATGGTCAGTCGCAGTACATTCAATTTTTTGCCATTTCGTTCCTATTCTTTTCTGTAAACTTTATTCTCCATGTTCTTTGTTGTCAGTTAATACTTCCCTTCTTCTGTCTTCTGTCATTTGTCCTCATTCTTTCTTCTTTACTCACACATTTTTTCATTTCTGTCCTTCTGTCAGCTTTCTCTCTTGTCTCTCTCATGACTTTGGCATTATGTTTTCTTCCTTTTTCATACAACTTATTTAGTTTTTTCATCTTCCTTTCACTGTACTTAACAGTGGAGCATATCATAGCATCTGTACAAGTGTGGTGGTAGTTGTAGTTTCATGGTCGTACACAAAACCACTCATTCATTCATGCACAATATAAATGTACATATCTCAAGTATATAATATGAACTGCTAGCATGACTTTCAAAAATCTCTTTGTCTCTCTTTATTCTTTACTCGTTGGGACAACTTCAAGCTTCATTCTCACTTTTCTCCTTTCCACTAACTTTTTTTTGCTTTCCTGGGCTTAAAAAATCTTCTTTTTTGTGCCTGAGTAAACTGTCTCGGAACATTTAGATCAGATTCTTAGATGGAATGAGAATGTTGTTGCTTCATGTAAAAAACAGAACGATATATTTAATATATTTATACTTATATACTTTTTTATTCTCATTTCTTTTATGCACGCATATTTTTTTCCAACTGAAGAAACGGCACCGACATAGAAAAACCCCGTAGCGTCGTATATGTCGTTCTCTTCTTAAAAGAGCCCATGTGCTTTTTCCAATTTCGAAAACCAAATGTCCTACCACCAGAAGTAGTAGTAATGGTACCGCGATTTTTGTAAAATATACAACTCGTTTTAGAGTAAATATTCGTAAATGGGCTTTCGTGTGCATATAATATCACACCACTGGTAAAATTCATTTCTGAGATTGTTGTAAAAATACGGAGAGAGAAAGAAAAAACTGAATAAAAAGTAGTGGAGAAGATTGAATATGTTCGTGTGAGGCCTTCTTCTTACATGAATCTACTTTTCTCTTTACCAAAAAACTTTGTTTCTTAAATGCTTTTACTAGCAATACAACATTGGAGCTATTCTAAATAGAAAATAAGAAAAGGGAGAAATTTGTAGTTTGTATCATGTGTTATGCGTCTGCTTTAAAACGTGCTAGGGTAGTGGTGGTGGTTCTTAACTACACCGTCTGCATTACACGTTATACATACTTCCAAGCTAACTCTCTCAATTCTCCCTGCTCTCATCTCATCCTCTTTTTCCATCTCTTTCTTTCTTTGCTCCTCTTCATCTTCACAAATAAAAACATTTAGTTTACGATGACGATATAGTCGCTTTCTTTTCTATCCTCGTTTTCATCGTCCTCTTACTTTACTTAGTTAACATAGTAGATTTCCCAAAGTAGAAAATCGTTTTTACTTGTAAGATTTCACAAGCTATTTTTTGTGCCTTATTTTTTCTTCCCTTTCTTCTCTACTTCTTCAACAAGCACACACACACACACACACACAAACAATAATGCATATTGTAATGGGTCCTCTTCTGAAATAAACTAACTTCAATGGAACTTCGCTCTTTTTCTTTACTTCCCTCACTTGCCGACTTCCTTGGTTACTGGTGTAGTTACAACACAACAACAACATGGAAAACAAGACAAACAACTACTGTTTTTTCTTCTTTTTTCATGCTTTCCTATACTAAACTCGCCATTTATGGATCAAGTCTTCTGCTTCCGTAATTTCATTCTAGAAAAGCATGTATACCTAAAGTACATGTGTTAGGCTAAATACATACAACTTGTTTACCATCAACAGGGCAAAACCTAAAAACTATCTTCCACCGAAATTCATACATAAACTTTATTTGTTTATTTCTTTTTATATGTTTTGAATTCATGTTGCTACACTCTATATATATTTTGCCCTTTTCTTCTCCTCAGCAGAGTGATTTCCTTTTTTTCTCATTTCGTAAGTGTATGCATACGTAGTAAATAAAATGGCAAATTGCGTTGAGTTAGAGAGACATAGAGAACTGCTGAAAACGAAGCTATTTCTTGCCGTAAATTTTTAAAGGGGGATAAATATATACATTTATTAGTGCTCTAATATGCTACCAACGGAGAAACCCCTTTCTTTATGCTTTCTCGTGAGTGAATTCCTCTATTTTTTGTAACGTGGTTTTTCGTGGTGGTGATGTTTCTTGTCTTCTAACATATATAATCATATTCGAACATTATGACCGCCCAACCCCTTCCGCATATTATTTTATTTTATTCCACTTTAGCAATGGAATGCATGCATTTTTATGAAAGTTATGAGAATAGTAATGAAGTCATCGCAGCATCATTTCATTGCATAAGCAAAAAAAGAGCTAGTGTACAAAATGCTTTGTTTCTCTCTCATGCATATTTACATGTGTGCTTACTCTGAAATAATATCAACAAATAAATCCCCCCAAAAAAATCCTTGTGTATACATTACATTATCTTACATTATCTCGAGTCACAAAATAATAAAACTGTATACTTCATACTTTCTTCTATCTTTTTTATACCGGCAAGCAACGCCTTACATATTGCAATACTGTTGTGTCTGTCGGATTTCAATGACCTTGACAAGTTTTTTTTTGCAATTTGCATTTCTTCAACATTTTAATAATCCCATTAACAACAACTGCAGCAAATTGTGTTCATTTTAATCCGCCTTCTCATGCAAAATATATTTTTATTATATAATTTGTAGTTGTAAAAATAGAACAATGCTAAACAATGATACATTTATTTTGTGGGAGTTACACACAAACATATTTCATTGGATGATGAGCCAGTAAAAAGTTAGTTGTTTTTCTACATCCCGTATTTTTTTCTTGCGATCTTTTATCAATACACTTTTGATGTTGATAATGTGCAAACTTTTTGTGTAGCGAT
>JAQFYG010000655.1:0-26325 GCA_034694325.1 Entomobrya corticalis | reverse complement strand
AGCTCGGAAAAGGGGTATGTGCTTAAAATTTATGAAAAGAGACCCGGGAAAAACTTCTTATCCTACTGCAGTCAATAATGCATATGGAAATATTATGAGGCACAGGTGGAATTATTATTATTGTTATTGTCCTTTTCGTTTTTTCTCTCAAGAATTTTCTCCTTCTTTTTCAACTTAAAGGTAATGGTGTTTAGTTTAAGAGTACAGTAAAGGGAGTAAAGTGGATACACTATAAAAATTTGTTGGGAATTTGTTTCTGAGGAGAATAAGAACAGAGGAGAGCTACACGAGCAGAGTAGTGTTTTGGTGTTGGTGGAGTAAAAAAGTTTTGTATTGTGTATGGGTTTTTTATATGGTAGCTCACCTGCCAAGTCGCGATGAACATAATTCATCTCTGACAGGTACTGCATGCCAGCTGCAATACCACGGAGCATTCCAACCAGTTGAATGACTTGAAACTTGCCATCATTTGCTCTGAGAAATGTGTCCAAAGAGCCATTCTCCATGTACTCGGTGATGATCATTACAGGCGATGCCTTGGTAACGACTCCCTGAAGGAAAATCACGTTGGGATGCTCAAATTGTCCCATTATACTGGCTTCAGTTAGAAAATCCAGTTTGCACTTTTCCGAGCTCCCTGGTTTCAGAGTTTTGATTGCGACTTCAATTTCCGTTCTGCCGGCGAGACGCAACTTTCCTTTGCACACGTCTCCGAATTCCCCTCCGCCAATTATCGCTTCAATACTGATACAGGAAGCGTCAATTTCTCGAGCAAACTCCCTCACTGCCTGATTTGGATCTTCGTAGGTGTGAGGGTCGATGTAGGTTCGACTCCCTAGATGGTTGAACAGTGGGGTTGTCACTGTTAATTTTTTAAAGAGAACAAAAATAAAATAAATAAATACATCATACACACATATATTTTTATATACAATTATGTTTCTATCTATACATCTCTACACACATTATTATCATTATTCTACATACCCGTCACCATTCAAATTTCATAGTCATGCTTAACTGAGCTCAAAAACATTACCGTTACTTTTTAAACAAATTCTCATTTTTATGCGTCTGTCTATACATCTATCTTTCTCTCCACTTGGTTTTCTTCCTTATAAACCTATTCTTCAATTTTTTTATCCCCATGCCCTTTCAAATCGCACTTCGACCATATCACATTATCATTTTTTCTTTCTTTTTCAAGTCTTCCATTTTCTTCGAATGAATATATAATATCACATCATCATTATTATTTCTCCCTCTCTCATACAATCTTTCTTCTTTGGTCACAGACAACAGAACACATAATAGCATCGGCAGTTACCAGTACCAGACTTACTAGACTAGAACCAAACGGATTGGAGTTCTTCATATTCATCTTCTCACTGGCTCGCTGACTTGAACAAGTTTATGTCATGCAGAAATAAGGAGACCAACTCACCAACTTACATATTTTTTCGTATCGAACAGCGAAACAAGAGAAGAAAAAACCCATTATTGAGCTCTTCTTCTTCTCCGTCTGGTTTATGACTGTTTTAAACTTGTATATAGTAGCCAACAAAGTAAAAGCATAATAATAATATATTTTTTGAGATCACAACAAGAAAAAGAGACAAAGTGAATAAAAAATTGGCTATGAACTTATATGTATAAAAGATTAGAGAGATGCTCATGATGATGATGACGACGAGATGAGCCAATTTTCTACTCTTTTTCTCTCTTGTTTCGATTGAAATGTTAATATAATATTACTAGCTGCTCATCATAATCCAAAAATTCAAACTGGATTGCTCACCCAATCTATTAAATGTACACCTGCTTTTTGACAAGTCCCTTCTCTCTATCTATTGCTCCTGCCAATTGATGCTCTGTGTTCTGTGCATTGTGATGCGATGATGATAATGATGATGCACCCCAATAAGGATCATCATCTTCTTCGGGATCGTCATTTTCATTCGTTTTTTTTTCTTTCATGTACAAGTAGTCGTTTTTGTTGTCGAGATGCTGTTTTGCGAACATAAAAATTGTTTGCATAATAATCCACAAAAGTTGTGTAGAGATTTATTCAAGATTTTTTTTCTTCGTCAATATGCGATATACCTATAAGCATGTCCTTTCCGTGAATTTTAATTGCATGCTGATACTGTGCTGCTGACGGAGGATCAACAAAAGAATAAGAAAATAAATCCTAATGCTTCTTATTCTTCTTCGCTTTCTTCCATTTTACTCTTTTTTACCTGTTCCCAAAACCGGATAAGGTAAAGAGAAGAAGCCCAATAATAATGCAGAAAGGTCGTGGTAATAATTTTATTTGGTTAATAAATGTGTGTTTTTATTATTATATACAAAAAATGCATATAATCTTTTGAAAAAAGTTAAAAGTCAATGAGAGAGAAGGAGAGAAGAAGTATGAAAAAGAGGCAGGAGAAGTACATGGGTTGAGTAGGCAATATTACATAGTTCATCATGTAATCACCATTATCATCATCATTCTTATTTCTCATTTTCAAGAGAGAAAAACGAGAGATCAGCAAAAAGGAGATGACGATGAAGAATAAAAAGGTAAGTTCACGACAGGATCAGGACTACTGGGTCGGTTGATAAGCAAGTTAACCCAGACGTAGACGCATACCAAAATATACCAATGATGCATTTTCTGTGAATCATGCAGTCTATACCAACAACTTATACCATATGCCATTCTTTACTTGATCATTCAGTTCAAAAATCGAGAGAAAAAACAATTTCTCAATTTTCAATTCAATCATAATAAGAATGCCATAATAATAGTAGCATCGAATATTGGACTAGGCAATTACTTTTTGAAGAAGAGCTATGAAAAATCTCTGAAGAACACACATACCAGACCCTTTCGATTAGATTTTCTCTCGACAGCTAGCTACTGCTTTACCAAAAATTCTTTAAAATGCAAAAGGAAAGCTTAGTATCCTATTTTCCTCTTCTTCTTCTTCATCTCCGAGAAGAGATAAATTTAATGACTACTTTTTTAATGAATGGAGATAAATGAGAATGGATAGTAAGTGTGGTATGCAGTAATAATAATAAAAAAGGTAAATGGTGGTAATTCAAGTAAAGTAAGACTGATTATTATTACACAAAATATATATGTGTATGTGTGCTTGGGTTTTTAAAAACTCTATGCACCACTATGACACAATGTGGCAGGGAAAACAGAAGATGAAAAGGTACAAAAAGTAATATGTAGGAAAGGCTTTGGTCTCTCAACTGACTTCAGATGTAACTTGGTCAAATGAGGCGTATCATCATTTGCCGCTGTGCAGAGAGATGATATAATGACTATCTACTATCCCACTTTTTTATTTCTAGTTTAACCTAAACCTTTTCAGGGTGATAGGCATATGAACCTAATATTATGAAGTTTTTGGTAAAAAATGGCTACTACAACGCTTTAGTTGTCTTTTAGTTTCCTCAGTACTTTCTTTCTCTGGAGAGTATACGGATGGTATTAGGATATTATCATTATTACCATGATATGGCGATTATATTACCAGTACCAGTCTGGGATTTTTATTAACTACTTTTGGGCATTATTTTTATAGATGATCAGCGGTTTTTGGGGTCTTTTGCAAGATATCTCTCTGTTGGTTCTTTCTGATTTTGTTGTTTTTTATGCTTTCTTGTCACTTACTCTTAAGAATGGCGGCATTATAACTGGGGAAAGTAGCAGGGGAGCCCATCGGGGATAGGAGGTCTATAGGGGAAAAGAAGATAAAAATAGCAAACGATTAATTTATTTGACACTTACTGTAGGTAACGACAAGACCTGGATACAGCAAAAAAGAAATAAGATTCCACATCATTATGAGAGGAGGAGATGAAGAGTCGCTCCATTTTTAGAGGAAGAGTAGAGAAGAGAAGAAAATAACGAAGCAGCAGCAGTAGAAAATAGTAGTAGTAACGGCAATAATCATCCGCCCCCAACAACAACCCCGATTTAGAGAAAAATAAGGTGAGCGCGGTGTTTGTTGGAGGAGACACATTCGGGCAGAAAGAGATGAGTCGAAATACATACAACAGCAGCAAGTAGAGTTGAAGAAGAGTAGCAGTAGTAGAAGGAGGACGAAAACATGTGAAAAGATAACATTTCATGATTTACTTTAATACACTGACAGATAGATAAGTCCCTATGAAAGCATCAATCACGATTTACTAGAGGAGCTAGAGAAACAAATACTACACAAACATTGCTAACTTAACTAACGAACCATAAGCAAAAAAATGTACAAAAAATACAGAGAATTTTACGCTAAATAAATATAAATCTTTAGGAGACAAGTCAACACAACATTATGAATCGAACGTGTCTTGGCTTAAAAACAACATTGTCATCATGATGATCAGATCATCAAAGAAAACCACACAGTAAGCACAATTGACATTCTTTAACAAACAGTCAACAAGGCAAGGTCATCCTCGTTAAAACAAAACAAACTTTAAAAAAGAGAAGACAAAATCTCCGTTTAACTGTATAGTACGCGGTCATCGTCATCATGATGGTTTTTTTACTATTATTGTACCATTGTTGTTTTATTCTTAATAAGGGATCAATGAAAAAACGCACAGTGAAAACCGTCTCGTCATCATTCATCCCCGTTTAGTTCATCAACATCATGTTGTACATAAAAAGTGAAAGAACAATTAAAGCAGGATAATAATAAACACAAAAGGACACAAGGATTAAAAGGATAATAAGCAGTTGTAATTATGCGCTGATGCATTTTCAACACTTTATTGATCCCTCCTCCATAGCTCCATAAAGAACAGAGCAGGAAAAAAATTACAAAAACAAAACAAGGCTTTTAAACTACTTTGTAAGTTGTTGGTGGTAAGTGTTATTGCCTTTAAATGCACTTTTTAAGCCATTTACTTTACATAAGAATTTATTGCATTGTCTGCATCTACAACAAAATAAAATGTGATGGGATGATGTGCGTATGGAAAATGTGTAGGGAGACGAGACGAGATGAAGAGAAACACGGTCATTAGCATGATTATTCGCCTCCTCTTTTTCGCCTCTCTAATGAACTAAAACAATGCACATCAGGAACGCATTAGATTGCAATAATGCATTATAAAAACAACACACAAAATAGTTTAGTTAAGTAGAGAAAAAATGCATGCATAAAATGTCTGTTTTTAAAAATGACACGCAGCAAGAGAAAAGCAAATATGTATGGGAAAGGGGTTGTTCATTAGTCGCATTCATTAACTTTTACGATAAATACCTACGTAGTAAAAATATAAGGGTTGATTGAAGTTTAATGAATATTGCAATATAGGTAATAGGGCAATAATATCGAGCTTTACTTATGAACATCCCCGATTCAACGCGTTCTAATAAATAGAGAGAACGTTGTTAGTTCTTTTAGTGGAGGAGAAGGAAAAGGATGAATGGTTTGTGAAGGAAGGTATAAATATAATTACGCGCATGAAGGCAGACATATAAAGGACAAGACATCAGAGCTTAAACATCTATCAGCGAACCAAACCGCGTCAAGACTAAGACATGACACACAATAAGTAGAATCACAAAAAACATAGATAGACGCACAACAGCACAGATCTAAATATCTAAATACAATTGACAATATTTCTACCTTCAAACTACTATAATATACTAACTATATAAATTATATGCAACAACAGCAACGTTTCAAAAAATGTAAAGTGCTCAGCACAACATGCTCCATGCATACATAATTATTTCATCATTGACATCTCCGTTTTAGGCTAGCTGTCTGTCGCCGTTGGACGGATGGATGGAATCATTAAAATATCATCTAGGATAAATACTATTGGCATTGGCACTGCTGCATTATATTGTCATTCATTAAGCATGCAACAAGGCAAAACTGAAACTGTTCAAGTCTTTTTTCTCTCCTTCTTTCAAATTCTAAAAAAGACTGGGTCTTCTATTCTATCTCTATTTTACCAACACACATCATCAACAGAGCAGCAGCAGCAGTGACACATAAATATAATATTCAAAACATAAATACATACAATACTACCAAATACAACTACAAAATTATTCAAAATTAAATGCAACAGACCGGGTAACTCTTAACTCTTCTTTAGGATAAAAAATATATTACAATTATACAAACAAACATGCCAAGTTAGAGCAGCAGTTGCTGACGACGATGATGAGGAAAAAATACAAAAGTACATTAGCACATAAAACGCACGAAGAAAAACAAAACACAGTTTGAGATTTTATGTTGTTTGTAAATTGTAAGAGCAGTTGCAGTAGTAGTAGGATGAAAGCAATGACATTTTCGATAAAAAAATTAAACAAAACACTGTTTGAAGCACACACACAGCAGCATATCAACATCAACCGAACCACCGCCATGATCATTTTCCGCTGACAAAAGAAAAAAAGAGTGAGAACCAAGTAAAAAACAAGGAACTGTTACGGCAAGTTGAATTGAAGGAATTCTTCAATAATAACAATATTAACAGCATTATAGACACATTAACATTACTTTAGTTAAAACATCAATTCACTTTTCCTCTTCGTTCATCTTCTTCTCACTCAACCTGACTTGCTTGAGCAAGAAGAAAAGTGAACAACTTTTGAGAGAGGAAAAAATGACAACAATTGACAAAAAATATATAAAATATTCACGATGATGGTGGCAGTGGCATCGGCATCCATGTCGCTTTTTAAAACTGCTATGTATGTACTTTGGTGGTAGTGTTTGATGCGATGTGAGTGAGAATTGAGAATGCAGTAGCATCAACATCAAGAAAATAAAATCAAGAAGATGACAAAAAAATGATTTGAAAGAATTTCCTTCTTACCCTCGTTATTCCGGTACTCCAACGTGTCACAGTCACTTGGCTGCTTTTTATTACACTCGTCACTACCCCGCCTAGAGAGAATATGTTTTTTAATGGAGGAAGACCAAGACCAAGAAGAAAAAAACAAGAGAACAAGGTTTTCATTTTCATTAATGGAGTGTTGTTATATTACTTCATAGGAATGTATATAAATATGCTTTTAACTACATTATTAAGTTTAAATATACATAACATTATGGGTATATTTAGAGGAATGATGAGAATGAAAAAGGGTTGAAAAATGGTAATACGATGATGAAGAACGAAAGCAATTTTCTTCATTCTTCTCTCTATTCTCTCTCTCACTGCCAGTGTTTCTGGTCGCCTTCTGTTGTAAGTTGTCGCCTAATAATAATACCATAACCATGCATGAATACATAATGGAAAAGGACACCATCATGATTCATGGAGATATATTATTTACTACTACTACTTACTATACACACATATTTTTGCTTGCCATCGTCATCATTATTATCTCCGTCATTAGAAAAGGATTTTTTATTATAGGATAATTTCACTTTGTGTGGCATGGCGGTGACGATGCAATGGTGATGATGGCGTTAGTTTTTTTTATTATTCTTTTTTGGGGATACCAATTATTTAGCCTAAATACATCATTGAAATATTTTGAAAAGTGGCTCTGAATTATTATAAATTCCTTTTCTTGAAATTCCAAGAGCAATTTGGAGTCGGTTTGTGTAAAAAGTAAAGTAAAGTTAAAAGTCTACTTACTCATTCATTGCCGCGGCATATGAATCATTGAATCATGTATTCTCTATTTTTATTATGATGTCACTCATCATCATCATATCACCAGCAAAATGCTGTGCGTTGTCCTCCAAACTAATAATAATGCAAATGCTAAATTCTTCTTTTAGTCAACAAAGGAGCTCGGATCATTATTAAAAACGTGAATAAAACTATAAAATCAAGAAAAACTACGTACAACAACTGCTTTAAAAAGTTTTTATGGGATAGTGTTGTTGTGTGTAGGTAGGTATACACCTATTAAATTATATAATGGGAGATTATTGCAAAATGGAAGCTGCTGAAAAAGTCTGATGGTGCTGGTAGATACTTTTTAACAACCCATTCTTCTCCAAAAACTCTTTTTCTACAAAACGAAAAACAACAGCAACTACAATTTAACTCCCATTTTCAAAACAAATACAAGGAATTTCATTTTATCTGACATTATTACCACAGACAGAGTAAAGGAGTAATAAAAACTCTATTTTAGTAAAAAAGAAAAGAAAAACTATATGCTTCTTTCTGTCTGTGCTTTGTGTATAAAAATGTACATATTTTGAAAGCTAAATTGGATAGGTTATCGTAGTAAACGACACCACCACTACTACTACTACTACCACCATTCCATCCTCATCAATTTTCTACTGGTATATAAATGTACCACCAACACCTGAGCAAACGTGTCAGTTGACTTGACGTAATAGATCTCATTTGAATACAAGGACCGAGATGAGATGCAATAAACATCACGTACGGCGGTAATCAACCTGAATCCTCTAATGGTGATATTTTAAGTGACTTGGTAGGATCTATCTCTGAGAACGAAAAAAACTAAACTAAAAGCTTGTTTTGGGCTTTAAATTTCAACGACAACGATGAGGACGATGATGGTGGGAGAGAGAGAGAGAGACAGGGAAAACGACAAAAAGATTTAACAAGTGAGAAAAGGAACACGAAAGATAGGAGTTTAGGTAATGACTATATAGGATTTAGGATTTTCAGGATAAAAATGGTTTATAATAATATGCTTATAGGTGTTAAGACGAAGTGGGCATGTATTTTGAGGAATGCTGATAATATAAAATGAAGGTAATACGACAACTTAGGACTTACCCACGGAAGAAGAGAGCAGCTGCAATACAAAGGAAAACAAGGACGAGTGCGACAGCAACCGCAATGATGGTAATTAATAGACCTTGTCGACTGTAGTCTTCCTCGCCAACCAGAGTCATAAGTTGTCCAGTTTTTTTATACACCACGGGCGAGAACTCACCCCAACCTGAGACCGTCTTTGCTCTAACCTGGAACCCGTACTCAGACTTTTGCTTGAGATTCTCAAACTTGTATTTAGGCTCCCTGCCTGTTTTCACGGAGGAAGCGTTCGCTTCCCGTCCTTTCATAAAGTAGCGGATCTCAAATGAATCCAACTCGTTAAAAGGATCTTCGGGAGCTTCCCACATGAGTGAGATCTCCGTAGCCGTGGTGCTCCCCACACGTACATTCGAGATGGAGGAAGGAACGGATGCTTCTGTTGTCACTGTAATTTCCACATATTCTGGCTCGCCCGCTTTTGCAGTTACACCGTTCTCAGCGTACACTTTGAAATGGTACTGGGACGTTGGGTTGAGTCCGCTGATGGTAATTCGGGTATCGTTGAAACGGTCCGTGTTCGGATTGTAGATGACGCCGTAGGAGCACGCATCTCCACATGTGACTCGATACACGGTATCCTGCCTACCACCTAGAAACTTGGGTGGACTCCAGGAAAGCATTACGGTAGACTGGTCAACGAAATTAAGAGTCAGGTTTTGCGGAGCACTGGGTGGTTTCGTGCATGGACTGCTTCGGGCATCAATGTCTGCTCGGTAGTAGCCAGTGTTACACCTACATTCGGCAGAGCCAGAGTAGGGCGCTGTGCTATGCTCAGGGCAACTGATGCAACGATCATCCCCTATTTCATGTTTGTAACGACCCGGTGGACAAACTTTTTAAAAAAGAAGAAAGAAAAAAGGGTTAGGAAAGAAATTAAATTAAAAGTGTCTGGTTAGCCATGTAGTCGCTGTCAAGCGAAAAGGGATTGATGCATTGTCCAAGTGTCACCATGATTTGAAGATCACACGTAACATTTCTCCTTCCTTTTTATTCCACTCTCTTTTCATTTCATTGCTCCTGGACTGACTCCTGCTTCTTTTTTATATTCCAAGAATAACCTATCTGATTTAAAAGGAATTTTAATTCCCTCTAAAGCACTCTCTTTGATAAAATC
Source organism: Entomobrya corticalis (assembly GCA_034694325.1). NCBI lineage: Eukaryota > Metazoa > Arthropoda > Collembola > Entomobryomorpha > Entomobryidae > Entomobrya > Entomobrya corticalis. The sequence goes on along the minus strand of JAQFYG010000655.1, from coordinate 16,415 downwards.
AACCGAATGAAGATGATGGAGATGAAAAACTGGCATGCACAAGTGTACTCAAAAGAAAATACTCATAATGATATTGAAAAGAAGCAGTCACAGGAGATATAAGGCAAGCAGTAAAAAATACGTGCCTTTGATCCATTACCATTACGTTAATAATAAAACGAAAAGTAAAGTGGACATTTTTATGTTCTTTTTTATTATTTTCCCCGTGTCTTCTCATCTTTTTTCTATTTACTTTTACCGTTTCAAAGTTGTTTTTATCTCCGTTTCTACATATGTATATATTCTTCCATTATGTATGAAAGGAAGAAGGTAGGTACTTACCATTGCATGTTTGAGCTCCATGATCAGCTTCAAACCCAGGTTTACATTGACATCCACCTGAGAGCAGATACCATTTCCCATCCCCTTTGCACAAATGCCTTGGAGGACTGATCTCAAGCGCATCATTTACACATTTCCCTTCAGCCTGTTCAATTGATGTCAGCTCCCTTCCGGTTGGCGTGGCAGAAAAGAAAGCAAATCCGGCAATAACTTCCGGACAAGTTATGTAATAAACTTTGATGGCAAGGAGAGAGATGCATGCTCCTTGGTCGCGGAATGCAAAGTATACACCTTTTCTCGAAACCGGTATTGATCTGACTTCCGTATTTATGATTACCTTATAATAATAAATGGAATTTCAATTTTAAATATGCTTTTGTTTTGACTAAATGTGAACCGAAATATGAAAAATCCACTTACCTCATTGTTGAGCGTGAATCTGTAACAGAAACAAAATTTAAATATTTATTAGAATACTAGGAAAAAGCCTTTAGAATACATATTTATAACAATGTACTATATTCTATAGAATAAAATGTAATTATACTAAACTACATTTGTGACTTTGTGACGAGACATCTGGTTACATATTCATATTTAAGTAAAGTGTGACAATGAAAATGTTGTTGTAGGATCCATGCATTTTGCTTTATTTAAAAAAAATATTTTTATACAAATCTCACCTGCCCTCGTCAGCAGCTATACGATCAATTAAATTAAATTGTTCATCAAGAGGAGGTGGCTCTTCTGTCACTGCATCAAACTCGTAATAGAGCAAACTGAAAGTTTCTTTGCAGGACAGGGCAGTACCCGGAAATAAATTACCTTAAAGTAAATAAATTTTAAAAATTTTTTAAATCTTTAAATAAATCCCTACTTTTAAATAAAAAGAGAGGAAATTCGGACTCACAATCACGCATGCTGAATTGTACCTCGATGTACAAGCGGTTGGCGGGCCCCCTAAAGAATAGAATAGTTAATTTTTGTCATGATCATGCTAAATTCTTATTTTATGGATTGGTTTTTTTTTCTCAAAAATTTCTTGCCTAAGGATAAATGGAGTCCACAACCAATTGTTCACGTTTTGGTAAGCGACATCACAGACAACATAAGATCTCCAGTTTATCCCTTTGTCAAAGTTTGTGAAACTTTCCTCGATCCACTAAAGAGGGGAAAAGGAAAAAGAGAGCACACATGAAAGAAAACGAAAATTGAATGAGATGAAATGAAAGAAAATTCAGAAAAGGATAATAAAGTTCTTTCAAAGGAAGGCGAGACAAACTCTACAAAATGCGAGCATCGTAGAAAAAAATGGTCTGTTTCTATACTTTTCCTTTTATTTTTTCACTTTTCAAAAGCCACTATGGGCCATTTCCGTTGGAAAAAATATTTTCAAACATTGCATATTTTTTCTATTTGTACTATGCACCATAACAGTCAAGTAGCATTATTCATCAGTCACATTTTCATTATTTTTGTTTCCTATTAAAATAAAATTTTACCAATTTTAACCACATAAAATACCTACATATAAAAAATCGGAGTAAAATCAAAACTCTCATGGAGGGCGAGCGAGTGAAAATAACGTTTGAACGTAGGAAGAGGAAGGGACTTCATATATCAATGTCATTATTATCGTTAACTTTATTTTTTTCTACCAAAAGTAGAGAATTTTTTTCCACAAGGTAAATGAGTTTTTGCTCGTAATTGTTTCACCAAAAAAGGTTTCTGACAGCCAACTAGACAGATGGATATTAACGAGAAAATATATTGGGAAAAGGTGGAAAAATAATACAGCCAATATACATACTTACATTAAGTATAAATGCACATTTTTAACTGAGGTAAAAATAATGTTATGTGTGCATAGTGCATAACTAATATGTGGTACACATGTGATGTGAACGCGTTTAACCATGTTCTTTTCGGCTTGAAAGATGTATTTGAAGAAAAAAAAATTATAATAGATATTTCACATACCCCTGGAGTTTGAGCATTGGGTCCTTGAGGATATTGGTGCCATGCTAATGAGGATTCTTGGGTTGTGTCCAGAAGAACCACTGAAATGTAAAAAAATTCCCATTAGCTTGTAATTACGACTTTTTTGACGAAGACGAAAGGCTCATCTTAAGTGTACATCACGTTATTGTTATTGGTCATCATCACATCACCATCAGCATTATTGGTTCATTGCAATGCGATGCATGAGTTGTGGAGAAAAAATAACAGTGTTTTTTCTTGGGATCATGATCATTATATGATGAAGATGATTTGGTGGTGACTATGACCTTTGGCCTATTAGCCTCGTGCCAAATAACATTAAAATCTAATACGTATAACGTACATAAAACGAACAAAAATGTGGGCCTAGGCAAATGTAGAGTTCCAACAAAACAATGTGATACCACATGCCAAGCATTTTACTACTTTTTCACTAAACATAAACATCAATATCCCCCGTAAAGTAAATAATTGTGTTTTCCAAGCAAGAGTTTATTTTAGAATTAGTGTAGGCAAACATGCTGTTTGTAACAAAATGTTCATGAATCAATGCATTATTTCATTTTCAGTGATTAGTGACATATTATTGTAAAGGGCACGTGGTAAGTTTGAGAACAATACGCAATATAATTGCCCTTTACAAGCATGTTATTTAAGCTGCCAGCGAATAACGTAAATAAAACAGGCAGACAAAAATGTACGTTGCATATCCATATACGCAGTTATTATTTTCAATCAAAAACTTCGTTTTAACCCACATTAGTTGACTAATTAATATTACCGTTTTTTTGGGAACGTACACAATAAGCACTTTAAAAATTCAACTAAACATTTGTTACAGACTTAAATGTAAAAATTACCATATACTTGCATGCTAAAATTATATGATTCAAAAAATGACAAGACATTTTCAACAGCGAAAAGTTTCTATTTTTCTAATTTTCTAAACATACATGCACGTCAAATAACAGCTTGAATGTTAGCATCGTCATTTCATTCATGGGAACCCTTCTAATTACAACGTTACGAAACTCCACTAAATTTTGATAATTAATCTCTACATTTCCCACTGTGTATCAATTAAAATGAAGAAATTATTAGACAATCATTTTTAGAGCTTCTGCAGCAGCAGTGATGACGAGTTGACGACTACGGAGAGTGATCACGCTGATGATTATATATGTATTTTGGTAGTGATGATAATGGAAGTGAAAGCAGCACAGCAACAAACAACAGCAGTAGCTATTATGCATTATAATGATGATCCGTATTATACCATTTTCTGAATTTTTATTATTATCATTCACCTGCCTAATATGTACACAGGTAAATAAATAAATAGATAAATGAGTAGCGTTGTCTTCTTGTTTTTTAAATGTTTTGCATGCAACGCTCAAGCGTACAATTTTATTGTTGTATAATGTATAATTTTATATACATACATAAACACAGACACTCATAAAAAAGCTGAGATCACCTGCATGTTAAAAATGCATCAAACCATATGTCGTGACAGGTTCGATACCTGTAATTAATGCCAAGCAAGTTGATAATTGTTTCTCTCTCTCTCTCTCTCTCTGGCTCTCCATCGCATCATTCAAATCTCTACAACAATTACCTACCTATACCTACTCATCTAAACTGCAAGGGATCCCTTTTCTTCTCAGATTATTGTGGCATGCATGTAGGTACACAGAAAAACGACATGATACCCTCATGTAAAACAATACACAAGTAAAAAAACGAGCAATAATAAAAATTGTAAACGTGTATGTAACTGAAAATTTTCATGTCCACTTTTGATGATCGCATCATGTGATACGATACCAGGATGGATTATTTGAAAAAAGTGGCAATAATTGTGACATGTTATCAGCATACCAAAACCATCACATCACAATTTTATTCCTGGCTGGTAGACCTGCTCATTATTATCACCTTTGAATAGGTGATGTAGGTAAAACTAGCCACTTAAATATTACTGCGACTACTGCTGCTGCTATTAGTAGAATAACTTCTTTTGTAAAATACAATTCTGTAATATCAAATTACGAAACTGCTCTTCTTATTTCATTGTTCGTGTGTATCAAAAAGAGAGATACACACACTTACATAACGTGACGTGAAATCCAGGAAAGATGAAAGAATGTGATCCGGTTGTTGTACAACCGGAATAAGAAGTTGTAATAATAATAGCACTCATTTCATTTCTTCATTCTCCCTATATTACTGCATCTTTCGTTTCATTTCTTGTTCTACCCAAGACTAATATTACGCTGATAAGAAATTAATTAGACTACTGCTCAGGGACAAGGTAGCTTTTAAAATGAGTAGTTTTTATTTGATGATATGATGATGATGATAAAGTGATGTGATGATGATTACAAAAAATTTAATACTTATTCCTTTTTTATTCGTTCTTTATTTTTCCGCTTTTAATTTGCTTTGAAAAAAAAATTCTTACCTTGTTCTGCGGACAGGACCCGATCGGGGTAGAAACTGACAATGGAGGTGATAAGGACGATACAGTAATGGACGAGCGTGTTCTGGTACCATGAGGTCATAGTGAAGACGAAGAAGAGATGTGAAGAAGTAACAATAATAGTAAACGGCAAATGCGATTATTGAGTGTGATGTTGATGATGATTGTGGAATTGACGGGAATGAGTCAGTTGTGTGGATTTTCCTGTGACAGGTGAGATTTAGCAGATCGAATTATGTATATTATGCAATATTAATTTTGATGCTTTTTTGTTCCGCTTCGATCTTGTTTTTCTCAGCCTTTCAGTCACGAACAAGTAGATTGCTTTTAAAGGTCACACTCCAGTAGTTGCTTGGATTGTTCCTTTGTTCATCGGTTTGCTCGTGCCTTCTTCTGGAGATTTACTCTCATTTGAGAGGAGTAAAACTGATGAAGATGGGGGTATAGATAGTACTAGTGCGGCACAAAATGTTTGCCAAATTGTAGAAGGGACAGATGGATGAAGTGCGCTGAAGGGGGCTATAATTCGATGTGGCGGTGCTTGTTTTGCGTGTGATGATAAAAAAGAGAAAACACCTGCTCTAATTGCTGAAATGGCAGTTGCTGTTGTTGTTGGTAGTGGTGTTGTACAAGAAGAAAGATCTTTCCTTGAGCAGCACCACTCGATTGTCGACATGCCGCGGGAGAAAGAGGAGGAGGTGGACGATACCGACACGCATCTATGTTATTTTCCTTTATTATGCAGGCATTTATTGGGGAAAATAAACTGACAATTTTAATAGATAACAACAATGTTGTTTGAATGAAGTGACTGGTAATATGGTAAAGCTGTGTTCACGATGATATGACGGTTGGCTTTTTGCTTTGCGTGACAAACGATGGTACACAGGGATTTGACTAAATCTGGTTGGTGCTAGAATTGAACCTGTAATTTAAACAAAAAGATATATAATCAGTAATTGAAAAAGTTCTGAATGGAAGTTTCTCAGAGGAAAGAAACTTATTTTCAAAAAATTAGTTGTAAAGTCAAGTCAAGATTATTGTCATTATTACTGGATGCAGATTCATAGCTTGTAAATTGTAATGCTCGGGTTTGCCGTAAAAGGAAAAAAACTACACCAAAATCAATGAAACGTTTTTTCTAAACGTTAAATACACCGTTCCAGTATAGATTTAAGCAAAGAAGCAGTCAAATAGTTCCATATTCAATCATTTTTTGCTGCCGTTATGTTAGCATATTCACCTATATCTCTGTTCATTTATCGCCGGAAATGATTTTAATACACTGTCAGAGATATTTCCTCCATTTGTACTAAAGAAGTGACTGATATTCGTCCTAAATAATGCCAAACATTCTCTGCGTCATTTGCATTCAAATAACTTTACACATTTTACATATTATCTCATGCTGTGTAGCATGATGTTATTACATACCACTGCTGCTGGTGCTACCCATTCAACCAGAAAGGGCACAAAAGGCTTTTTTATCGTCACCAAATATCACAAAGGTATTTGTCGTGGAGGAAATGATGATATTTATGATCTGATATGATAGAATCGAGCAAAAGAATATGAAATAGAATATGCAAACAATTTTTGATGTTGGTCTTGTACAGTTCAGTACATATTCGGTTGTTGGTTATCCGTAATACTTGTTTTGCATGTACCACGAAGTGATAGTAGGCACGGTCGGAAATGGCTGTGCCCCTTTTCTAAATAACATCACATCGTCACAGCAAGCTTTTCATTTATTTGCACAACTCCCAGAAATAAAGATCAGCGGGAGGAAAGCTCTTTTAGATAACTACACAACGGTGATGTACTGGTGGTTTGGTGACTTTAGGCATCCGTATCCTACGGCTATGTACATCATCACACATTTCTGTATAGAATTTCGAACCGCAATACGCAGTGAAGAAGAGGTTCTTCAAAAGGAAGGTTTTAATGGATAATATCCGTATCCTCTTCCAGCCGCTATAATCACCAATAAATGCCGACATCTGAATTTCCCTTAATGCCTAATAAAATCTGCTTAATAGTGACAATGTGCACTTTAACTCTATTTGCATAATAAACTTTTAACTTATCTGATGATCTTGTCGATTTGCCGGAGTTAATTTAGCAATATGAAGAATATTTTTTATTAATACTACGAACTCATATTATAAAATTGTTGGTATCAGTTAAGTAAGCTATTATTAAATAGTAAGACACATAAAACACGGTATCCTATCATCATCATCCGCCATCATCTCCCGTGGGAAGTTTTAATGCTTTTATCTAAACATTTCTCCTCTTCTTCTGTAAAAACGGAAATCAAACTATTTTCATCAATAAAAAAGTACCGGTTTGAAAAGGGTAAAGTTAGGGTTGAATGAAGAGCTAAACAACACATATAGTGAAGCATGGGGATTAGTATGAAGCCACACGTGGTTCATTAATTTACTCGACGACCTGACATACCCATAAAATTGTCGTTAAACTCTAATTTTGCAATGATAAATTTACAGATAGAAATATAGTCTTTTAGAGTCATCATAAATATAAATGGAATAAATGATTTCTTTGCTAGATTGTTAAGTAGCACTTGTGTGCACTCCGTGTTGTTGACGTTTATTGGAAGATGGAGATAAATGATAATAAAATGATGATGATGATGATGTAATAAACTGTTGACGTAATTATATCATTCGGAAAAGGGGCTGTCTGGCATGCTATACTCGCTCACCCTGTTACGCCATAACGGAATCTTCTAAATCAATTTAAAAGATACCCAGCGGGTACAATGCTGTGTGTGTGCCTGTGATGTTGTGCTAGATAAATGTGGGTTGTGCGAAATACGTTATAGAAGGAACCCAACACAAGTTTTTTTCGCTTATTGGTTTTTCGTACTTGTGACTTTTGTGCCAAAGCCAGCATGAAAGTTGTGAAGTTGTCAAATTCCATAACATCCCAGGGATGCTACCAGAATCGGAAGGTTTTTTTTTGCAGTATAACTTTTATATGAAGCGTGTGGGTAGGAACCTACATGTTATTTCCAATACTTTTTAAGGCTAGTGACAGGTTTAAGTATTCAGGCCCCAAAACGACAGTACAACAGGCCTGATTACCCTGATGTTTTCTAAACGAATCTGCTGTTTTTTTCAGTTGATGTTGTTGATAGAAAGTTTTTATTTTTTTGCAATGTGAAGTGAAGCGCCAGTATTAGTCCACTGAGTCCACTACCGTCACCAGCAGCATTATTCTTACCACACTAACTTCCGCCTGATCTCTCAAGTCAGCCAAAAAGGCTCTAGAGACTAACGATAGGAGAAAAACGGCACAGTTACTGTTTACTTCTATTACTTTACTTTACTTGCTTTACTTTCCTAGGACGATGAGAGATTTATGAGTCTGTGTACAATACTATCGTCGTCCTCCTACCATTATATTCACTCACTCAAACAGAATAGTAAAACGAATAAAACGGAAAAAGTTGTGCGAAAGTTACTAAAACCAGCTGAAGCTAATTTTCATCGTCAGCAAACACAACGGATTGGAGAAGAGCTGAGCTCAACAGTAGACTGCAAAGTGTGTCGTCTCGCCGTGTGTAAGACTTAATACTTTATATTGCGCCCGTGCTTTGTTGAATAAAAATTGTCGCATCGCAAATCCAAAATAATATCACTTAACTTATTGCTCAGGAGAGTTGATTGTTGTTTTTCAAAAAGCGTCTAGCGACTCACATCGCACAAAGACAGTTTTACTCTGACTCATTCCCTAATGGCTTTTCTCTGAACTTTTACATATTCATGATGAGTACTCCTCCTGTTCCTATTAGGTGTACCAATATACTATGCGCAGCTTCCATTTTTTATTATTAATTTACATTCATTTAAAAAACTGGGCTTTTTTCACCAGAAATAAATAGAACCTGACTTGGCTATAATGGATTTTATGATAGCAGTGAATGAACCTAACGTATATTAAAAACAAACAATACCATATATTATAAATACCATATACCTTCAACAATGCATGCAATCATGCAGCAGGATGTGATATGTGATAGGCGATGCAATACCAGTACCAGCAGATCTAGATCTGACTATTTGTGAGAAGTGGTATTTTCAGAGAAAAACTAGCGAGCCATATCAAGTCGTCTTCTTCTTCGGCAACCTAACCGCTTCGTTTGGCTTTCTCATAAAATTTTCTCATTTTTTACCTTTATCTTTACTGGTGGCTTGTCCAAACCAACTCAACCGCATTTTTAAACAATTATCATGCGTAATCATGCACAAAATGATCATTATTTTGATGCGATCGGTATGCAAGTATTTAAATTACAAGAAAGGTACCCGTCAAAAAAGTCAACGTGTCTGTATGTAACTGTGTAAATATGTACATAATGTCATTTTAGTCATCTCGAAATCAATTATTATGCTACTTGAGAATATTGCTCTGTATTTTTGTTTTTTATTTCTTATTTGCTTACCTTTTATTCCTCACCACATCGTTTCACCGCAGCAGCAGATGTTGACTTTATTCAACTCAAATATATCACTCTAGTTTGTAATTGTGAATGTGCACAGATAATACATCATCATTCATCATAATTTTTGTCATTTTTCTTTGTTTGATGTTTGGGTTAGTCATCCATTTTTTAAGTTTTTGTGAGTTACTACATACATCATTATCTAGTAGTGTCATGAATGATCTAATTTTTTTCTTGTAACAGATAAAAAATATTCTATAGTAGGCACTTTGTTTTCGAAGGAGGTAGCTTATTGATGAAGATAATGATCCCAGCAGAGCTATTACCTTTTACCACTTTTCCTTTGTTTACCTTTCTGTATCATTCATGAGGTTCATCAAATGTAATCATTTTTTAGCCACAAAATTATTCGGAATTCCGTTCCTTTTGACTCCCTTTTTGATTTTTTTTATCCTTTTCTCATGACCATGATGCTGCTCGTCCGTAAATAATAAACAAACATGCATTCATATGCATCCACCTCAGTTCATTCGGCGTCGTAAAATATACAGCACCTGTAATTTTTTAGATGGATATAGTTTTTGCGGTTACTTCCCTCATCATGATGATGCGTCTGGTAAAAGATGACGACTTCGTCATTTTCCCGAGAAGAGAATAAGCAACATGATCATCTCACCTCATCTTGCATTGTTCTCACGGGGAATCAATGCAATTTACAATAAAAACCAAGATTTTTTTTTGACTCCTTTCGTAGTATAATCCTCCGTGAGAAAAAGTACACACACACACATGCACAATGCACAGTTCAAGAACACAATTATTACAGTCCGAAGAAGATCATAACTCTGGTGTCATTAACAATACTCTACAACACACAACACAGAAAAATCATATTGCATATTATTATTTCATATTTTTCGAAATCGTACACTTCACTACTGCTTATTGTGCATACAAATATTGTTCATGTCATTTTACCTATTATTTGTATATGTGTGCAAAACACACTCTCGCTTTACAACAATGCAACGATGATGATGATGATAGAAACAGTTATTCTTGACGAAGAAAAAACGAAGCTTAACAGATCAGAGAGACACATTCACAACAATAATCTGCACACTATATGGTCCTTTTCTGTAGAGGAAACAAACGAGTTGCACCTCCACCACCACAACACCAAAAGATCTCTTCTACCTCCGCTAACAACAACAATAAAATGCAATCTAGTTTTTGACGACGACGATCATGATGATCATGTTTGTTATTATTAACAAGCTGCTCTGATGTAGTTGACGATGATGCTGATGATGATAATAATGAGAGATGGTCATCATCCCACACACAAAAATTTTATCTTAGGCGTAATCATAATAATAATGCAGATATGAGTAAAATGGAGCGACTTCTTTTGTGAGTGAGCGGTGTGTTTTGGAAGGCTTGTGAGATTGCTTTGGGAGAATGTCGTGTCTGTGATGTAATGAATTTAAGTGAATGCACTTCGATTCAAAAGAATATTATAATCATTCGAGGTTATTATTATTGTATTCATCCGATCTTTTAATAAGCTTAAAAAAGAAGTCTGCTGAATTGGGCACTTTTCATCGCACTCTGTCAATTGAAGTCACAGAGAGATCAACCACTGTGCTCTGTGCTGCTTATTATTTTGAGGAGAGATATAGAATGAAACACAAAAGCTTGAGCTCACATCTGCAACTGACAGTTCCAAAATACCGTTTAGCACAACAGCTTCTTTTTTCTATATCATCTTATAATCTATCTATCTATGGTTCTCACACAAAAAATGAAGACGACACTATGCTGCCTGCTCTTGTGTGTGTTTGATGTTTGGCTCTTCTTTGTACATCAATAACAACAAAACACGACATGAACATGAAGAGCTATATAAAGAGTTTTTTGCTGTGCAGCACTCTTCTAAAACCGTTTCTGCATAATATTATTGCTCGTGATATGATGTGTTTGACATCCCGATGGGTTCTGCTCACTGTGAACTGAACTTGGCCTGGGATGATGTGATGATGATTGCAGGCAGCAGCAACAGCAAAATATTAAGCACACATTTAGACACGACGACGATATAATGATGAAACACTATACCACACTCATACCGCCGCAGCGCAGTTCATAAGTAAATAAAACATGTGTAATATAACGTTCAAAAAGTTGGAGTATATTTTATGTTTAGTTAATGATGATGAATGTGGCTGGCTTTATGACACCCGCAAAAAAGTAAAAATATTTTCTGTTCAGGTTCAAAAGTAGAAAACACACGGAATAACTAATCACCAACAACACATACACTCAGGTAATATGACAAGTCAACTAGTTATGCGTGTTGCTATCTTTTCAAGGTATTTTTATTGATTGGCAGTCAGTCAGTGATCCTTCTCTTTTTTTCTCCTTCCATGAAATTTGATCTGTGTCCATCTGAATTGAACTATTTGTCATTACTGCCACTTACTTAGTTAATACCACTTAGTATCCATCTTCTTATTTTGTCTTCTTCTTTTCTTCCCTATCTTTCTATATGATCTCAATCCTCCTGATCCTCTCCATCATACACAATTTTCTTGTAATATCTAAATACCCAGTCTGAAAGAGTCAAGACAAGTCAAGTCAAGAAAACTGAGCCATCAAAGGCCTGACTGCTATTAAAGGAAAGAAGGAGAAGATGAAGCGTATATTATTATCATTTTACTTCACTTTGCTGAATACCGTGTGCATGGGTAAGATGATGGAGGACACAGACAGGTATAAGGCCAAGGGAAAAAATTATTACAAGAAGCAGGATGAGATGGATAAAGATGAGACCGAAAAATACCACCACCACATTTTACTATTATTTAATGCTTCCACTTACATTTACTTCTTATTTTTTTCTCTCACACAAAACAACTAGTCTGGCAAGCAGCACACAAGGAGTAGCTACAGAGCAGAGAGTTAGAGATAGACAGTAAGTAATGTTATTGCTCTCCTTGTCCTGAGACTTCTTTTTTTCTTGTTGGGATACCTGTTTTGAGGCTTTTTTTCTTTATGCATGAAAACCAGCATGCATCTCTCTATTTTCTAAGTATGAAATGAATGCATGCATATGTATAGAAAAACGCACTCAAATAAACTTGATGTATCTTTTTCCCTTTATTCCCGTCTCCGTTGTCGTTACACCGTGTGTAAAGAAGAAACGAAACGAGTGTAATAACAACAATCACACACACTCAACTCACATGGAGTACATGCTACATACTTCTACACACATAGATATAAAACCAACAACAAGGTTTCGTCTTGTATACCTTCCAGATACCTATACACAAACAACAAGTACCAGAGGAGAGAATTGAATACAAGATATCTTTTTTTCTTTCAAGTTAAGGAGACACTCGACATGTTCGTATACTATATAAATATCTTATGCATATGCAAAGGCATAAAAGTTATAGATATAAAGGGAGCTATATAGTGGCTGAAGGTATGTAAGTCTAAGGTAAACACATATGATACCTACTTGGCTATTTTATAATGGGTTTCTTCTTTTTATTATTATTTCTCTCTTTTCTTCTTTAGCGGCTCAAGCAGCACATTCACCATGCATCCACCGTCACCACTGAACAGTCAAGTCAGTCACTTCTCTCTCATTCTATCTCCCACTCCACCGACCAAGTCAGTTTACATTTAGCAGCGTTCGTATCGTAGTAATATAAAAGCAGGTAGGTTTTCTTCTATGCTCTGTCTCTTTTCTCAAAACACAATGGGGAAGTATATCTGTATATTCTATCTATACGCATGCAAGAAAAAAGAGAATACAGTAAAATTGCTAAAGTTGTATGGCAATGCTCTTTATATAATAGGTAGTGTCAGTAGACCAGCAGCGGTAGTAGTAAAGTAACAACAAACAAGAAAAGAAGGGAAGAAGTAAAGTTTACTTTGCTTTACGACAACGATATTACATGCCTATCTAATGCCCTATGTAGGTATGTATGGCTCTCTCTCGTTGCTCCGCTGGCTATTATTATAGAAATTTTCATCCTTTAGGAGGTGTGTTTGTATTACAGCACAGAAATGTGTTGTGATGTGATGACCAAAAATACAATGTAGCCTGGTTAAGAATGTATTATGTATGTGCTTCTACTCCTAAAGAGAAATATCAGGCCTTAAGAGTTTACTACTTTATATAGGAGGACAGGAATGGCAAATGCAAGGATAATATGACGAGGACGACCGTCATCATCATCATCAAACAAAGTAAGCAAAAGCAAGCTCTGCTCTGTAATGGTAACTCTGGTAAGTGTTGATGATGATGACGATGTCGAGAACGAAAACGAGAGAATCTTACGTTACGTTTTATTTTTTGTGATCCGTTTCTTCCCTTCTTCTAGACAAGAATATCGGCATAATGCTTACACTCTCTCAGCCTCAGAGACTCACAGAAAGCAGCAGCTAACTCGCAACTCAAGCTCAGCTCAAACACAACACCAGCAGTTTCCTCTTCTCCTCTTTTTAACCAAGCCAAAAAACGAGTGAACCAAAAGGCATCAGTAGAGAACAGCAGCAGACAGTTCGTTCCCTTCTTGTTCAGTCTTCAGATTCAGAGCTATGAGCACTCCAACAAACTCCAACCAACTCCGCCAACAACTTTACTTCTCTTCCTTTCATTTCATTCTCATTTTTTCTCTTTCTTCTCCTCCACTCACTTCATCCAAAAGCTAACTCAGCAATCAGCACTAGAACTGCTGTTACTTGCTTTGCTTTTTGCTGCTCTAAGAAAATCATATAAAATATGTTATGCAATGCGTGTTTGCCTTTTCTATACTTCTCCCGATATTTCAGGATCGTTCGTTTTTGTGATATGATGTGGTGGAGAGACGAGAAGAGGTAAAGAAGAGAAAAAAGAGTGTGAGCTAAAGTCCTCTTGTGAGTTCGTTTTTTGGTTCTTTCATAGCAATAACATGAGATGATTCCATTCCACACAGTGTTCCCAAGTCGCTATTCACTTTACTCCTGGCAGGCCTTAGTGGTTATTACGGCGATAGTTTTTTGAATGTATGTTGTATGCATATATATTTTTTACAAATTATACATGTTTATACTCGATCAAATATGGAAGCAATATTCATCCTTTTGTGAATCTGCTTGCTCAGATGGCATATAGTTGTATTGTTATAGATTTTACTACACTATATACTACTATACTTATTACACGAGACTGTTTATATACGGACACGTTAGTTTTTGGGGGAGAATTTTGCTTACAGCGAAAAAGGATACACTTTACTTTCTTTTTGTTGGATCAAGTTTGAGTGAACTAGCTTCAGCAGATCGGTAAGGGTCGGTCTGCCGGAATACAAAGTCGGGGAGAATGAGTATAGTAATAGTAGCAGACTAACCTATAACTTATACACATATATAAACATGACTAAACTGTTATAATATATATCATCAGGCTAGTTTTTGGTAGTAGTAATAAAATAATAAGAATACATGCATTCGTGCATTTTTTCGTTCACAATTGAGAAAACAAAAACGTAACTTTGTGCTATGATGGGTAGTTATATACATAACGCGCATATAATGAAACTATGTATATATGCACACATAACTTCTTATAATAATATCTCATCTCTCTATTTTCGCATGAAAATGCATGTACGTATTTTTCTTCCATTTCACATCTTTTTCGCTGAGTTACGACTTGGTCTATACCTATATGGCAATAAAAAAGATAGTAAGTGGATCTAGTGTCAGCCAAACCAGCAGCAGCAGAAAAATAAAGATAGCTTTGGTAGTAAGTAGTGGGTACCTATTATTATTATACAATCCGCTTGTAAAGTTTATCCTTTTTTCTTTTTTTTCTTTCTTACTTACTTACCGTAGCTTATGATATGACAGGGTTATTTTTATTTGGGGGTAGTCATAAAAGTATAAATATATATTTATGTTTATATTGCCCCTCTTCGTCTTGTCTTGTATGAAAATGAAAAATATGTGCATGCACAAATAATAATACATTCATGCACACAACCGAACACAAGGACCCAAGGACCATCAATTCGTCATATACGGACGGAAAGTCTGCTCAATAGCTTTATTGCTCGCTATAGATATTCATGCACGCATTCCCATATCATATCAATATCAGCTTAGGCTCAATTCAGAGAAGGAGATGAAAAATTATGCAGATAAATGAGAATGTATGAATTGTGATGCTGTTATGTTGTGTATTGTGTAATCTATAAAAAAGGGCAAACTATCTACTTTACTGCCGCTGCCGCTACTACATCATTTCATTTCTCTCTTTCGCATGGCATACCATCGTGTCATTTAATGCACGGTATAAACTTACTTGGTTCGCGTCAAGGCAAAAAGGGAACGTGGATGGATGGGCAAAAAATGTATAACAAGTCATTTTTGTGATGTGATGTTCTTTCAAATTATTTCAAGTTATTGCTGTGTTGCTCTCCACTAATTTTATTCTTCTGGGCTTAAATTCACTAAGGTATGGTAAATATACCCTAGAAAATATTTTACCCTACCCTCCTTTTTACCATTTCATTCAGTAAAATTACCTCTATCTTTTATTTTTAGAGGTAAGAGGTAACCCCGGATAGTAAAATAACCCTGGGGCATTTTGAGATTGTCATAGATTTATGCTACATATGAATATTCCAACACGTAAAAATGCATTCTAGAGATATTCCACGTGTATTAAAGTATACTAGCATCCTATATTAAACTAAAGTGAGTTTGGATGCTTCTTGTTATGCATTTGTTTAAATAATTAGAATTTTATTGCTTTGAGTGATAGAAAAGTTATAATGTATGCTAATATTTTACTGTTTCCCTTTACTTAACACACTCAGCAAATATATGGTGATATGGTGCAAGTTCTTGTCGCTCCGCCTGTATTAAGTTATAGTAGGGTCGTTAAATATAATGTAAATACACTTGAAAAATCAATATTGACTTGAATTACAAAATGACAATAGTATTTTTCAAACCTTTGTACATTTTATTTTATTGGTAATTGTCGTGCAATAACGGTGAACGCAGTCGCTAAAAGCGAACTAACAAAAAACTGAGAATAGACTGAAAAATGTTGGTTAATGATGTATCACGGTC
>JAQFYG010000654.1:0-26330 GCA_034694325.1 Entomobrya corticalis | reverse complement strand
GCCAAAGCCAATCCAACCAGAACTGTCAAGCTCTTGAGTTTGACTTGAAAAGTGTGCCTATCCTATTGCCTGACGTCTATTTAAACACTTTATATACTTCTCTTTTTAGAGAATAATATATAGTAGGACTTTACTACTGGCTTGGCTCTTAATTGTCTGTTGACTTCCTCTTCTGCTGGAAAAGGAAAATAAACGAAAGTTTTCCTAGGTTGTGGACAAAATGTTGTTGGCAAGTCTGGTGCGATATGATATGCAAATTATATGGTATGACCAGCAGAAGAGACCAGTATAATAAGTACAAACACAATAATACACTGTTATTTTCAAACTATATTATATGGTTTGACTTTTAATAGTATATTGTTATATTATTTTACATTTCCCCATAGATCTAAAATACAAGTTGCATTTTAACTACAACTTGCATGCTATTTTATGCCCTATCATAATACAATTTTAATGTATATCAAGTGTGCAAAGAGAGAAGGAAAGACGGAGAGTGCAATGTTTATTGGTGACATATCGCTACGCAACTCAAATAAAACGGAACATAAATGTTGGGGTTGTTGAAATGGAAGTTGGAGTTGGAAGCCGAAAAAAAAATCAAAACCTGACAATGTTAAAATATATATTTTGTGTGTCACGCTTGGTAACATGCATTACGTTAACAACAACAAAGTATAAAATATATAAGCTGGATACAAAGTCGGGTAGGAAGGGGAAGAAGAGGGTAAAAACGGGTTGTTTCATGGGAAACTACCTATTTTAAATAATTTATATATCAGGCTATATCATAAAATATAGTAGACATGTATGCAATGCAATGCAAGTGTATACAGCTGTTATGTTGTGGTGTTGTTGAACCTTTTGGTGATGTTGATGGCGTGCAATATTATTATTTTGGAAGGTTTTTTTCAAAGAGAAAAGTTATATATAAGGTATATAGTGATGATAAGGTGCCGTTTTAGTAAATAGGTAGGTAGTATGCTGGTATGTATATTATGAGGGGAGAGTTTTTATATGACAATTGTGTAGACATGCGATGAGGACTACTGGTGAGAGGAGACGAGTCCACCACCGCAAAATTCGTGAGGGTGTTCCATGGATGTCGATGGAATTCAGGGAAGAAGAGGAGGACTAACTGAAGCGAAACGAACTGATGAAAGGCGTGTACACTGCACAAAAAGCTTTGTAGTTATATGATGTTGTTTCGTGTGTGTGTGTGTTATGTGCTTTTGGTGCTCAGTCGTCGGGGCTTTTGGTCATCATTTTGTGATGATGATGATAATGATGACAATGAACCGTAAACGACTAACGAGAAGTAATGCTAAAAATATTTTGATGTTATCGCACTTCCCATTTGGAAATTGAAAAAACAAAAATTTTTGGCGAAATTAAGGATGCTAATGATATTTAATGTTGAGGAGACAGTTGGAAATAATATAGGGAAAAAGTATAAAATGCAAAGGTTTTTTTTACATATGTCTTTAAGTACAAGTCATGTATGCTTTAGTCTTTCGATTTGGAATTGGAAATGGGAATAGTAATGTTATGATACGATGCTGGTGGAATTTTAAATTTTTTAATTAAGTCCATGTGTTGTTTTTACTATTGTTATTGATTTCTTAGTAAAAGTTGCCGAAAAAGTATAATGATTTTATGTGATTGTAATTTATGTTGATGTTTATCGATACTTCAGTTATGAACAAGAGCAAGCCTTAATTGAATATTAATAGGATATTATTTACTTACAGTTCGAGTTTGTTTGTTGTGTAGGTTTGCACTAGGTAGGTACAAACGCAATGCAATTAGTTAAATATGCACGCGGGGAGAAACTGTATTTAATGTTCATGTTATGCAATAGTAATTTTGGAAGCTTTTCAGCATCAAATTCTGTTGTGGTCAAAGCCATCTTTTATTAATTTTTGTAAGTGTGTAGTCATGAGCGCTTCTGCAACTGTTAGTTTCGCTTTGTCTTGAAGGAGGGCCTCGTGAAAGAAACGGCTAGCGGCAGCGTCGGAAATATAAATATATTTAGTTTAAATAATAATAATAGAGTAAACGTATTTAGTAATAACGTAGTCCTTTGATTAGCCCAATCAGTTTTTATTTAACCAGTTGGCAATGTTGGCATATCGAAATAAATGCAAAATATGACTTTCCGAAAGAAAAAATTCTGAAATTATAATATTTAACTTCGTATAAACTGTTATACATATTAGCTTTTAGTTAACTTTTTAATCATATTTACTTACAAACTGACAAAATATTGTTGTAGTTTAAGCTTTAATTGAAAATTTAATCTATCTTTCTTTAAATAACTTTTAAAATGTTTTCAGATATGAACATACACAGTTTTTACATGATGAAATGGCTCTTTGTATATTTGCTATTTTGGCAGCGTTTGCTGAAGCGATTCGCAACTCTGGAAACAGTCGATCCATCTATCTTTGAAAAAACAATTCACTATCTTTTCAAAAGCGACTAGTAGATCACGTGCTCTCTGTGTTTCGACTTTGTAGCCATGGCAAGCGCGAATAGGCTCCACCGGGTTAGGTTTTCATGTTGTTGCTTGTAGCTCTTCTGCTATTGATGCCCAATTCATTCATTTCATGAGATCTTGGTTGGGACTTGAGCTAACGATGAAGTCACATTTTGACAAAGAAAATCTTTAGCTTGCCTTGCGTTACTCATATTACAATTTACATATGAATTCAATGCAAAACTAACGTTTTGCACTTGCCAATTTGCCATTTCTATTCAGTTTGCTATTCTAGTAAGTTGTTTTTGCACAATTCACGATTTCTGCACACTTTTGAAAAAATAAAACAACTATTTTGTATATGCACATGTAATGGTTTTTTCTTGTATTTGCAATTGCATCTGTCATGTATGGCGTCATCTATTAATCTATTTCACTTGACTTTTCTAAAAAAATTAAATGATTGGTTAAATATTTGCTTGTGCATTTTCAGCACTTAAAATTGCATCCAGTTGTTTGATTTTGGCACTGGAGCTTATATAAGCTGTACTAGATGGGCCTCATATGAAAACCTTTAATTTTTTTAATAAACATAAGTCACTTTCAACTTTGCAGAAAAGCAGGCAGCTTTAATACACAAAAATAAATATTTATGCAAATCTTTTTTGTAATAGGATTTTTAAATGGAATAGTAGCATATGCAACTTGCAATTTAAGACTTATTATTGGTATGTTTGTTATATAACGAGTCATTAACAAAAAAACCAATTCTCCCATTTAAAGCTGTAAAGGATCAAAAACTGCTCAGCCATTAGCACTAAACATTCACGTGTTATGCATGCAAAACTGCAGCTGAAGATCCAGATGCAATGTAACAAGTTTAATAAGTTACATCATTAAATCAATTAAATTGTTCAAATTTTTCATTATTACTATCCAGATTAATCTTAGCTTTGAAATAAGCGAATTATGCATAAATTTGATTCTAAATATCCTCAATGGCTATTTCGATACTTTGTCAAAATATTCCATGCTACTGCAAAACAAAAAGAATTGCGACAAAAATTAATTTATGTTATGGTTTGCAGATGTGATGAATCAGATGAATGATCGTGAGGCATGGCTTACAGTTCTAATCGCTTAATATGCACGAAAATGTACAAATGGCACATGTCATATGCATTCATTCCTTGGCACATTGCATTTGAAACTAGCAATGCGGCATGAAAATCTGAACTTAACATGGAAAAAGTTTATAACACACATACCTTACCAATCTACGCAGTTACAAAATATTTTGGTAAAAAATCCTTTCATAACCTGACGAAAGTCAAATAATAACAACTCATAATTTGGGTCTCATCTTCACAAAATCAAGTAACACTGACTGATCCACCTTAAATATATATATGTCACCAAAAAGGGGAGTCTACTTCAAGCAAATAATACGCATACACGCATGCATCTAGCTTGATATTGATGATTTGATGAAAATGAAACTAAATTTAGCGTGTTTTTATGGTCATGTTCCATATAGCAAGTCCTTGATTTTACGCGATCATGACGTTCAGCATCCGCAGTCACCAAAAACAGCATCATTCATATCCGGTACGGTACGGTAGCACCAAAAATAAAACCACTTGCAATTGCAAACTTAAGAAGATAATATGATCCTCCATTGCAACTTTGTTAGTTATCAACCTTTCCTTTATATAAAATTCATCCTGACAGGGACTACTGGGTCCTTCTGAGCTTGAGATCTGAGCATTTCTGCATCATGATTCATGTTGAAATACAACTCGCACAATTTTTACAAAATTCTCATATAAATATTTAGTTAAGTAAAGAGATAGAGAGATTATGGAATCATACATGCCTACATTGTAAGCCAATACCATACAAATCCCAATACCGATGGACCACCGACCACAGAAACCTCTTTTATAATGAAAAAGGTAGTACTCATTAAAATCATGTATGTACGAATGTACTACAAGATATTAGATATAGATTGGATTGGAACGAACAGGCATATTTGTAACATTGTAACAAAGTACTATAGGTCAACTCTTGTCATATGCCTTTAAACTTCCGGTTTAAAGTGTAAAATATTTTTAAACCTTTTTTAAAGTGATGAAATTGCTTAGAAAGTTAGTCAAGATTGTTGGTAATTTAGACATGAACTAACGGTGGCTAGTCTACTAGAACAGAACAGACATACAATCCAAAACGATAAAGTCATTTCACATTTTCCCAAAATATTTCATGCTACTTGTTTATGACATTACTACATATACACATTTGAGAGCACACTGCATATAACCAGTTCTCTGCTTCTGCTTCATTCAACATCCACACAATCCACAACATCTTGGTTGAATAGAGGTTGGCAATTGACTACTTACTACTTTGTAGGCTTTTATATATATCTCTACACCACACATATTCACAAATGCATGTCACACAAATACAAAATGTGTTTGTTACGAAATAGCAGCAGAAAGAGGAGAAGAGTTGAATAGCTGAATCCCAAAACGATACATACATATCTACACCTATTATAACTAAACCACATTGAAACCTACAAACTGTACATAATACGCATTACTTCATATGCTAACTTCTTCTGCCTTAAAATTCTCTATCTAACAGATTGAGATTGTTATGTAGTCCACACGTGGTTGTGTGGTTTCTCCATTCACTCATCATATTCCTCCTACTCCTGTTCATCATCCAAGCAAACTCCTTTACATCTTTAACTTTACAAACTTAATTTCATACAAAACTTTTTAGCTAACTGGAATAATGAGATAAAAAAAACTCAAATAAAATACATTAAACAACTCAACTCAAATGCATATTACAAAAGTACACAAGAGAATTATATATATTTTTTGCAAACATCCTCTTCCCACAAATTCCCATAGACTTTCAGTTGTCTTGTAAGTTACAAAAGTGTGATGTGAAAGCGAGAGCATTTACTTTAGTTTAACTCTTTATTCACCATAAATGTTTACAATTTCTGCAATACTTTTGCACAATGAAATACCACTAGAGAGCCTTGCATCTTTCCCAAAAGTGCTATGTGCCACCTTTCATTAGAGTCCAACTCCAAGACCAACTTGCAAGCCATTTCCCCGTTCTTCGTGTGTGTATCGTTTTAACTCTAACTCTTCTCAGCAGACAAAAAAGCGTGACAGCCAAGTAGACACATAGAGTTTTCAGCCTGGCAAATGGCAAACAAGTAGAAAGAGTAGAGAAGAAAACGGCTGCTGCTGCAGTGCTGTCTATCGGCTCTGTATACAGTTTTTTTTGCTACATTGCATGGTATTCACTCTCGTTCTCGGCTGACTTTTTCCACAAGAAAAAAACCATCTTCTCTGTTCATCTCGTCGACTCCGCAGAGATTTTTGCACTTGCACTCGTTTCTCTTTTTTTGGACGATCAGTTCCTTCCCGTGGAATGTAGGGAGAGGACCCTGTTTTATTTTCCTTGTCCGTTTATTTTATAGACAGAAACGTGTATGATCTTTGTACTGCTGTTTATCCAACGTTTTTTGGAAGAGTTTTTGCTGCTGTTGCGGAAGAAGAAGAGGAAGGAGTACTGCATAATATTTTTAGTGTCGGAGACGTTGCAAAAAAAACAGAGGAAAAGGGTTGGACCCTTGAAGGAGACTTGGACTCTAAGTGTGTTGCTGACATACTTTTTTTTTGTCGTAAGTGCCGAATGGAAAGAAGAAGAGTAATTTAAACTATTGTGCATTTTTTTGTGTCTTGGATTTTATTGGAAAAGTCTGGAGATAAGATTCTGAACTTAAAAAATAGAAAGAAAGAAAGTATGTGTGATTGTAATCAACTAATTATTGGTTAATTAGGACATTAAAATTGAACATTGAACGGGTTGATTGTTAAATGAAGATCTGCTGTTAGTAAACTGGAGTTTTTTAAAGAAGGACTGATACTTACCGGCAAAGATTTATAATCCTGCAGTCATCTGTTAAACGCCATTGTTTGTAACAACAAAAAGGTAAGCAATTGTAATTAATTATTTTGCAATAATTGGCAAGGTCATTGCTCGTAGTTAGTATCTGTTTATTAAATACTTGTTAAAATATCAGGCTTTAATTACCGAGCATGTAGTAATGCATTTTTAAAACGTTCATAACATGCTGCATATCATTAAAATGAGGTTGATTTAGATTAGAACTGGCTCATGATTAGCCGTTATTTTTTGATGGATATTTAAGTTTACGATTCCAGTTAACTGACAACATCTGTTGTTAGTATTAACGACAGCAGCTGTTTTAGCAAATTGGCATGATTTACACTTGCGACTTACTATTAAATTAAAAGTTATTATGACTTTTGAATCTGTACGCTGGATACTGGATCGTTATCTTTATCGGTAGTAGATTCTGGAATGAAGAAGTTAAGAATAATAGCTTATTGATTAGAAGATTGCAAAGTCAGCATATAAAATTTGTCAATTTGTTTGTCAAGTACGTGTTCATGAGTCGTGGGTATGCCCCATATGCCGATAAAAAAATATCATAATGTCTGTTGAGCTGTTTTTCTCATGGGGTCATTTACGTGAAGTCAATCATCATCGAAGTTCGAAGATGAAGGTCTTTCTCGATGTTTTTTAAATAGTTTTTATGCTATATTTACATGTTTATTTTTGCACATGAAAGCTAAATTGGGGAATCTATAGTCTTATCCAAATCCGATACGAATGTTATCAACAAACAGGTCTAACACGCCTAATTAGATATCCGAGAATAGAGTAAACTAAAAAATAATTGAGATTTTAGGAAGTAGCGGGAACTTTTTGATTAGAAGGCTGGTTTAAATCAATTTTATTGACTGTTTTTAATTGCATTGCACAATATGTGTCTACACTCTACACGACGACAGCGAACAAAACGGGTGCACAATTTGACTACATGACGTTATCATTTTGGGATGAATAGATTGACAACCGACATGACAATACCCATAAGTTGCCCAATACATTAGTAATGATTCCGTCAAAAGTCGAGTAGTTGAGGGAATAATTCCATGACACTTTTCTCTGTTGTGACACCAGCTTGACTCGCCAATATGTGATTATGATTACTGACTACTGACGTTATTAATAGCAAAAATTAGCTTAGCACGTATCATGTATTTTTTTAACTGCAAAAAAGCTCAAGTGTGTTTTTATACAATAATTGGATTAACTGGATATTATATTGCTTGCCACTCAGCTCTAATTAATATTATTTTATGTTATAGGCTATTGTAGTCTGGAGCCATTTAACTTTTATAAAGCCACACTATTCTGGTAGTTCATAGGCCTATTCATAACAACGAAAGATGTAAAAAAAATAGAAAGGAGATGACTAAATATATAGACCATATAGACCCTAAAAATGTTATAGACTTTTTGGAGTCGGATCTGGAGAGATCATTTTTAAAGCTCTTTGGATCTCTGGATCAGCAACAAAATCAACAACAGCCTCTAGCAAAACTTGACAATGAAATAGCTGTTTAACTTAGCACTTTAGTAATAACAAGCAAATCTAAAAGGGTTGAAAGGGGTGGGCTGATCACTCTTAATTTGAAGGATAAATACAATATTAAGTGTTTATAGTAGCAGCCCATAATTTAATCAAATTTTTATGAGAAAGTATTATTATGCACGACCAATAACTCAGCGGCCAACTAGTTGTTTGTTTTTAACACATTCAATTATTCACCTAATCAACTTTACAATCTTATTTTTTGCCGGAGAAGCCAGTAACGAAACTAGTTAGTCATAAAATTTCCAGAGACCAGATAAACGACCTTGTCCTCTCGTATTACGTACTTAATACTGTAAAAAATGTCAAGCTGCAGGTTACAATTATTATGTATCAGCAGAGGTCTCAGGTGGAGCTCATCATCAAAATTCTTTTAGAAAACATATGACATAATTAAACTATGCAAATTAAATTATAGGAATGAATGAAGCATTCAATATCGCGCATAATAGCATGAAGCATAGCAATTTGAAACTGATCCAGATATCCATCCAGATTCGCCCCAGGTCTATAAAGAAAATAGATCATCTTTTAGTATGTGATAATGTGACGAAAGAAGGTGTTGCATCAAAAAAATCTATATAAAACATATAAAATGAGTTGTTTTTTATTCCTAATCACTATCTTTTGTCCTTTCGTCTTCATAAAATTAAATGATAAACACGACGTCAGTAAAGTAAAGCCGTCATTCATTCCAACAAATCTGGTTTGTTTTGTTCTCTGTTTTAATTTGATATGTACCTACTTGAAAAAAAGAGAATTGAATAGGCTGTTACATTTACATTAAAAAATATTCTTACAGTTCAACATTGTACTTTACTAGAGCTTATATTACATTTACATTCAATATATAAAACAATATAAGAAAAAAATGTGATATAGCTTTGTATATATAACGATTATTGGTAGCTTGAAGCTTGTTTACATTTTTACATGAATTGAATTGACGAATTCACTATTAAATTTCAACATTAAAGCTATGTCGCAGATTTAGGCTGTATAATAACAAGTCATATATATATGCCTCTGAGCCGACTATTCCTCCTTGAATGCCAGACAGCCTGTTGCCAATCATTCTAAACCTCGCTTGCCTCTTTTCTGCCACCGCACCACCTCAGCAGAAGCGCATATTGGTGGAATACGTGTCATGCCCATGCCATGCCGTCCTGGCCTGCCTGGCTTTTGACTTGCCAAATAGTTCACAGTTCAATTTCGCGAATAAAAAAAAGTGATGATTTGGGTATAACAACTTCCATCTAAACTTTTTTAACAAGTTTTTTTTTCTTCGGGTACTTCAAACGAAACACTATTAAAAATGTGAAGTGTCGTATTTCCAGATTCCAGAATCTATGCAAAAAATATCTATATATCCGTATTGAATATGATGATGATGATGTCAAAGCTGTTTCCATTTTTTACCCCTTTACTTCACATGACACTTTCGTCCTTCCTATTTTTTTGCTATTTCTCTTTTGTCGATTATTTTGTTTGTTTTTACTTGAATCGTTTATTATAGCGTCGTGCAGAGTGCAGCCTTAATTGAAGAAGAGCTGTTTTAATTACATTTAGGTACGGTGCATTATAAATTGTAAAGTTAAATACTTTACATGCATTTGAAGGATGTGTTTGTAGGCATACTGTATACAGAAGATCATGTATTTTCGCACTTTTTTCAAGTCACTTCTGTATTTACATATAAAAATGTATAGGATTGTTCGGTTAACAGCCTTCAACTTATATTTGCTGTTAGGTTTTGTTTGTACTTACAGTAAAGGGTTAACTGTACTACGGCATATTACAGAAGCATCCATGTATCCATGTGTTTTTGTCAAGGCTTTCCACTTTGTAACGTCAACACTTTAACTTTTCATAATGAGAATGGATTTGCATTATACTTATATCTTATATGCTTATATGGAAGTATGACGATAGTGGAAGGATATAAAATTGAACTTGGACTTCATCCTCCTCATCTTTCCACTAATCATAATCATGCATCATGTAGGTATTGTCTGAATGATGAAAATATATAATGTCCACTTATACATTTTAAAACAAGCTGAAAGACTATTGGGTGATTCTATTTATCCTCCTTGATTTATTGATACTTGTTGTTGTCACTCTCATCATCAGTCAGTCGAAAAAAATATCAACAAAAGGTTTTACTTTTTGATGTTGGCCAATGGCTGTTTTGGCTTTAGCTTTGTTCGGATATGGATTTTGATAGTGATGATGTGGAGATAAACAGTTAATAATATGGAAATGCGAGATTTTGTTTATATATGTTCATATAAAAGACATTTGATATGAATAAATGAAATGATGTGTTATGTCTATAAACCCGAAAGACTTCAAAACCAAAACAGGGTTCAGGATCACTTTTGACAAAAACAATCAGTGCGAGTTATGTTGTTACTACTCTATCTAGTTTGATAAGACTTTTGCCATATAAACGAGAGGAAAACAACAAGTGAATAATAATGAATATGACTGATGCGCATAAAGTGTTGCATTTACAGATAAATATAATGATACTGATATGACGATATGGAGGAGGTGATCTGGATTGTTCCAAATGTTCCATATGTGTTTACAGTAATGACTTGATTGGAAATACTGCTTCAAACTGGATTATTTTTGCAAAATGGAAAACAAGAGGAGATTCATTTAGATTAGGAGATGCTTTTCTTCCTTTTTTGAAAAAAAAAGAAAACGCTGTACGCTCGCTCCTGAAGTGAGTAATGAAATGGCGTGAAATTTTTTATAGCCAACTAAAAACATAATAGTTTTATTGGAGATAAAATCAAATAAAATTTTGTATTTAGTAGAGAGTAGAGTAGAGGTCGTGTCGCATTTCACACCAACGCCATATGTCAGTCTTCATAATAAAAAGGTTTTTTAGAGACAGTCGTTTTTGTATGTTATGATCTCCCTGATGAATGATGATGGAAGAAGTAGCAAGCAGCACTGGTCTTCTTAATCAAATTAAATAATAGACTGGATTTGTGGATGTGTGACACAATCTAAAATTGTTGTTTTTTGTTATCTTTTGCCAAAAACTAGAATGCTTCTTCTTTCTCATCATAGAACTTGTCCTAAAGTATGAAAACTCCATCCAACACAATTATATTCCCCAATGACGATGTCCAACAGTATATTATATAATGAGCACGTAGACCAGCACCATCGAGTTGACCAGTTCTGTTATCAGTAAAAAGGGCTTAGTTTAAAGTAAACTATTTTGTGAGAGAAGGAGATAAAGAAGAGCCACCATCACACTAATCCTGTTGATAAGTTACAAGGAAAGGTCAAATAATACTATCAGCACATGTTATAGTTTAATACTATCATATCATATTTAATACATACCTTTATATATAATAAATATGGCTATAATAAAATGTGTGACATTTTATTATGGAAGAATGCAATACGTGGTTGGCGACAATATTGATACAAATTCATAGTCGAAGTAGTAGACTCGTTGGTGTCTCTGTCTCGAAAATATCAAGAGCTTTTATAAAATTCTTTTGTTACTTGGATTAGTCTTCAAGATATGTCTATATACATGTTATAAATGTAATTTTCATCAGAAACAGGAGCAGAACGTCAAATGTTTTGCGAAAAAGCACATAAAAATAAGAATGCTATTATGTAACGCCATATTTTTCTGTCCTGATCTTCTGTGCTAGGCGTAGTTCATGGCTGTCCCTGCACTTCTCTTCGTTCATCTTTTTATTTCAAGATTTTCTATATATCTTCCTTGCTTACTTGCTTGCAACTGGCTTTTTCATTGTTCATCTGTTTTTTGTTTGCTCCTCTTCTTACACCTCTTTGTGTATAGAATTTTGCTAAAAGGCTTACATATGTATTAACAGCAGGATATGTTATTTTCGCACATGATGACAATATATTTGTTTGTTTGATAGTGACATACGGCGATGTTTTGTTGGATGTTCCAAAAGAATGGGACCAGTTTTTTTTGTTCAAAATGACTTTGTTTTCGTGAGATTTGAAAGTAGAGCAAGAACACAATTGGAGGAATGTATAACAGTTCATATAGGCATTCCGTGTTTAATTTGAGTTTAGATAGTTTAGATTCATTGAAAACAAGAAAAGAATCAATTTTTTGAAGTTAACGTTTTCTAGTTTCCAATAGATTTTCTTTTCAAGATTTCAAGTTTTGAAGTGGGAAAAAGAGGGTTGGGGGATTTGAAGTAGTAAATTTACTGTCAGAATAGAGGATAGTGAAGTGTGATTCTGTTAAAGTGGATGCTTGGAACGTGATTGGTAAAATTATAGTAAATAATGAAAGTTTAAATAAATATTTGAATAGGCTCTTATAGAGACTATAAAGATGATGGTTTATCTGTTATCCTTTATGCAATAAAGATAAAATCAGTTCAAGAAAGTCAAGAGATGAAGATCATATAATACATTAAAAAAGAATTTGCTTCGTAGACTCCTCGAGATAATTACAGTAGGTAGGTATACATATAACAGATTATGCACATGGGACATGACATTATTATGTAAAATTCAGAATATTTATTATACCTAATTTATATAGTTTAAATAGCATAGGCCTTAGAGTTATTTAATAACATGAATCTCAGTCGTGTCAACTCGTGTAATCTGGATCTATCTGTAAAAACTAAATAACATTTCAGTACACAGATATAGATTATGTCCTGCGGATTGTGCAACTGCAAAAACAAATAAATTCCATTACCAACAAATATGTAGTTGCACTCATGGTGGTAAATGGAAAACAAAAGTGTAAATGGTTAAATATATATATCAATTGTTGTGATATGGCTGCATTTGCGAATTTACGATGATTGCGAATTGCGATTACGAGTTTACATTTAGTTCGCAATTCGCCAATAAAAAAAAGAATGTTCGAATCTATTTTTCTCTCTCGTTTTGGTTCTGGTCGAACAAATAAATGATGATGAGTTGGTGAAGGATTTATGGAAGTGTTGTTTGTGATTGTGAACTTGTGAACATGATCACGCAAATCACACTTCAAACTTCCTTGTGATCTCTAAAAATGTTTTGTCTGTCTGTCTTTCATTTCGATATTTCCTCTTTGAAAATAATACATAAAAATAACTCACTATCAATCTGACAGATTTATATTGCCAATTCAATTGTAAATTGCAATGGTTTTTCAAATGAAGGTTGACTTTACATATGCAGCTAGTATTTTGAAGAAGAGTCAGAGATTCCACCTTGAAATGAATGTGAGGATGCTATAAACATTTAAAATAAAAACATATATAGAATTTTTTTCGCTATTATGATTATGGAATACGACCATATTGCACAAAAGTGATCAGCAAGAAGTAGGAGTGTTATTTTTGACGGCTTTTGGTTTTTGGTTAGAACAGAAATAACTGGTTTTCGTTGGTTCAGTCCGGTATTAAAAGTTTATGTTATGTTTGAATGACCCATTAGTTATTCAAATAAATATAACTTCTTGAATAACTTGGATCTCTGGATATGTAATAATATGTACTAATAATACTAAACTTTATGTTGCATCATTTGGCTTGGTTGTTGTTGGTTCAGTTGGTTTTGAATGTTTGCGAGGTGAAGAAAGATTTTACATAATGGATATAAAATGATGTGAAATTTTATTTTCTCCTTTGCCCTCAAGTCGTTAATTACGAGTTTACTTTAAAGTCTTATAATCATATTGAAAGACGTTTAATGAAAGATGAAAGGCACACAAGCAAAAATAATCCTTCATAAAGTTGGAAGGCAGTTGTACTTCTTGTTTTCTTTCGACATGACTTAGGTATTTATGAAAATGTACTTAAAGTTTGTAAGAAGAGGGAATAATGCGTCACATCTTCCTTGGGACAAAGAACATTCCATTTCACTGATGTAATGCAACTCCACATCCAGACCATCATCTTCATCTTTGATGGTGGGTGGTGGTGGTCTTGGTAGCTTGACAGTGTACGCTGTTGTTTGTCAAGTAGTAATTCAATAGGATTAATAGTATTAAGAAATGAGAGGGTTAAGTGATGATAGAGTAATGAACCGGACATGTCGTTTTGGCAGAGGCGCTTTAAGGAAGTACCTACTTACTTTTTGGTTGACCGTTTAGGTTATTGTGGATGATTCTGTTATAATTTAATATTATTTTGTTATTGTTTTATTTTTCTTGGAATAGACTAAATACTAAATTGTTTATAAATTATTTGGCAGAAGGTTTAAATGAAATTGTTACCGCAGTTGAACGTAATATGAGGTGCATGATTTTGCTAATTACATAGTGTAATATAGCTAATTAGCCCTACTACTTACTGGTTTGCTGAAAATGCTCGTTTCGTGGAAATTATATTTGAGTTGTTTTTCTCTCATGTCATATTATTCCAGAGAATTATAAAAGTACCTTCTATAGAATTCTGAATCCTCTTAACAAAAATATGGAACACAAGGGAATCTGATGTTAACTATGAAAATATGCAAATGGTTTATAACAGCAATGGTAACATTCTGTGTGTCTTTTGCACGTGTACAATTTTTATTTTCATGGGAAAAATATAGTTTGGCTTCTTTTCTATTTCTCTTTACTTTTCTCTCCAGCTATCATCCCCATCACGCAAAACTTTACCAATTATTCTATAATTAGTTTTTAATTAATTGCTTGCCTGATTCTAGAACAAAAAACGAATATATAAAAAGAGAAAGAACGGGAAGTGTGTCTATGACAGACAATCAAAATGTTACCTAATGTAGTTTACTTAGATATTTGCATATGCAATAAATTCAACTAAATTATATAAAATGTGTAAAGGTTATTATTATTAAGGGTTATTATTTTAGTGTATCGAATCACTTGAGTTATTTAGGTAGGTGTTCGATTCAGCCAAAAATAGAATTTTCTTTTTAGAAAACAGGAAGAAGGGCAATGGCATGGGCGTTGAGACTATATTTTGGGGTAACCTGAGTTCCTTCTTTCATGTTCCAAAATATGATCCAGGAAGTACGTAAGCCGTTGAAAGACAGAGATTTTTATATAGATCATTTCCTTTTACATGTTTGTTACGAAACCTACAAGCTACCCATGGCCGTGGGTTGTCCAAATTTTCCCATAACATCTTACGAAACCAAATCAAGTTATAATAATGGCGCATAACAGAATTAGTGAAATAAGGAGAAAGAGAGGAAACTCCACTGAAATATTATGTGTCGTAGTTCGCCGACATTTTCTATTATTAACACAGTATTAAATTACCCAACTATAACAAACCTTTCATTGCATAAATCTCGACAAAATTTATTCAGAGAAAAGGAGAAATTCAGAGTACTAAAAACTAGACTATTACTCTTTTGAAATCCGAATACATATAATATGATATTATTTTTCCTGTTGTTATTGTTGTTATTATTCATCCTGTTTTCCAGGTTATTCCCGTTAAAAAAACTTTAATCAAGTCCATAACATTCCCATTCCCTCCTCCGTAGAATATGGCATCCTTTTAACCCTTTCTTTCTCCAGAATTAGAATATATGGAAACTCACAGTCAGCCTTCTGGAGAGAGTTCAGTAGACACTCTTTCCATTTTATTTTTCATATCATGCAACACACACACAGCTCATCACTTCCACTCGAAAATCCTTTTTTCGCAGGAAATAGAGCGTTTCAAAATCTTCCATCCATGCATGCATGCAGAAAATATTCATACGAATGAATTATTATTATTTTCCCTCCATATTTTTACCTACTGTGTATTAGCCTTAATAACAGGGAAATGTATTCACAAAAATTATTCACAGGTTCCTTATATCACATAGTAGCTAAAACACACGTGAATTTATGTATGATAAATACGTCAATCTAAATAAGAAAAAGAGATGGAATAGATATCATCTTATCACGATTATGACGATGATGATAATATGATTACCATATTTTTTTTTGGTATGGAAGCTTGAGTAAATACTAAAATGAATATATACATGGCTGATTTGCTTCAATGTATAACCCATTTTTATTTTGCATTTTTTTCCCTAGATATTTTTGTACAAACAAACATCCGACAGAGAAGAGAACTACTTCCGAAGGCCGACTTCTTGTTATCCATATTTTGACTCAAGTAGCCACAGATCAAGTCGACAAGAGGCAGCGGATATAAAGTTTTTGAAAGGATTTATGCTCCGTCTGACGAAAAAAGGTAAGGATAACTAGAGATTATATATATTTTTGCGTGTTGATGTTTAATTGAATCATTCAGTAATTATTATTTATGCAGACAAATTTTTTAATAGTTTGTGGTCAGGTATTTACACTATAGATTTTCGCATGCTATTATTATACTCGAGGGCAACCCTTTCTTGGATTTTTTAACCAAAAAATTAATTCTTGGGTTGCATGATGATTAAGATGTGTGCGTGCATAATAACATTTACGGTTACACTTTTTATGACTAAATGCTTTTTTACTTGTCCTAGTCCTCATCATTCATATACGAATTCTGCAAAATATGGTAGAACACCAAGAACATAAAAAGATGACAAATAGGTATAAAAAATACTTCTAACTTCCAGTAGAATGTTCCATCAAGTTTGCATTCTAATATATTCAATGACATTGACGAATTTGGTGGCTTTGGTTTTGGTGACAAGCAAGAAGAAGAAGAAGTAAAACCTATATATTGTCCTCTTAATTGTATGTAAAAACCTGAATATGGTATATAAAATACATTATTGTTGATTAAGAAGGCAAATTTAGGCATATTAACATGAGCAAAAGTGATCAATAAAAAGATGGCATGATGTGATGTGACTTGTGTGACGGTGATAAGATTTTTTTGTGTCGCAATTCGGTATTGATGATGAAAAAGAAGTAGAAGAATTCTTCAGTCGTGCGCAGAAGAAGTAGTTACAACAGTTTAAATTTTTTTTACTATTGTTGTTTTTTTATTGTAGTTTATTTAGCAACTTTACTTTTTGGCAATGGTGTTTAGTGTAGAAGAGTGGTATGGCCTATGTCAAAAGAAGGAAGAAGCCGTTTTTCATGATATTTTGACGTCATCAATTGTCATCCCGTCGTCACCAGATAAGAAAATGCTGTTGCTGTTGTGTACTGTGCAATTGTATGAAATGTATAATGTTTACTTGTATATTTTTTTCAATGCTACTGCGGAGAATTTTTTTCTTTAGTCGTCATTTTTATTGTCATAGTCACGAAATAGTCATATAATAGTTGCGTCTCTTCACAGGACTGGAGTCCTTTTTAAAAAGGATTTTAGCTTTCTCATGGACTTTTTAATGGATCGTTTTTATGGATTTTATTGGTTTTTTGAAGTAATTTTTTGCTAACTTTTCATTTATGTTCCTCCAGAAGGAAATACTAAAGGGAAAAAACTATAAAATGCATTTGTTCTTATTATAGTGGCCGTAATCATTGTCAAATTCGTATTTCTATGTGTCTACCACCTGGATGGTGTAATACGTATAACGGTACATAACACACATACTTAAATTAGGTATGGAACACACATACACAAAGCCATTATGGAAGTCACTCAATGGACTGAAGAATTGACATGACTCCACATTTTCATGCGCAGTTAGTTAGCCTCGGTGTTAGTAGAAATATTTACATAATGCAAAAAGTTACAAACCAGCAGAAGAAATGGAAAAAGTCAGATGATCACATCTATTCGAAATACTAGTCATTTTGAGACGAGATACGCAAAAAAGGGTTGTTTTTCGGATGCAGAGACTAGAGACTTGTGTGTGGTGGTGATATCATGGTGGTTTGGTTTTTTGTAGACGCATTAATGAGGCTCGGAGGTATCATTTCGTTAGAGACAGACACACACACATAAAAGGTTATTATTACTTAGCGCTCATGTAACCAAGTGGAAATGGAAAACAAAGGAAAAAAAAGTATATGAAAAATTTGTGTTGTTTCGAGAGATTATGTCCGTCTCCTCCTGAGTAAGCAGCAAGGAAGAAAAAGCATTAGTGATAACCAAAGGGAAAAAAGATATGGTGCAATTACTTTGGATCATGGGGCAAGAAAGAGAGATATATATAATTTATATATAGATTTTTAGGACCATCTACCTATATAAAAACAGGAAATGTATATAATAGAAAGGCGGACAGAGATAAAAATCCGAAATTGTAATATTGATTTTCATCAAGGGCAAACCGAAACACATTTTCTCTTGGTTCTTCTGAAAATGCATCTCTTTGCTTTTCTAACCTAAGTTACTTGAGAAGAAAATACCGACGTGAAAATGTAACAAATATTTTTTTTGTAAAGCTTCCTCCTTGTCTAGTTGAGTCTTTGTCGTGGTTACTGGTTTTCTCAAGTTTTTTTTGCGAAGTTCAAAATGTCTGTTTTTTTCTTTGAGAACGTTAGTTTAAATGGGTTTAACACAAGGACAAGTGGTCCATAGAAGAATGCCCTTTTTCTGGTGAGTTCGGCACTTTTGGTATGCCTTTTTTTACTTCTTGTTCGACGTCTATGGAAAGTTTTTGCTGTTCTCTTGAATCCTGAATGGGTTTCGTATAAGAAAATATTATTAAATTTTTCAAGATGATAAGATATACATGAAGGTTAGGTTTACATTATGTATATTTGTGTAGCATGTGTGGTTGCAGTTAACAACCTAGATACATAACATTCAGATGCAATGAATAAAAAGTATGGAAAGGGTTGAAAATGTAGATGTTTATATAAGAAATTTTACAATTTGTAATATTATTATATGGATTATTATAATGTAATAATAAAAGACACACATGCACAAAAATACCATGCATGGCTGGTGATCGCATTTTCCAGTAGTATTTTTTGGAGGACTATAATATGGTCCTTTTATTATGTAACCCTTTTGCATACTGTGTCGTCTCTCTATAAATATTTGCGACTTTTCAGAGACTTGTGTTGCCAAAGTGTCTCTTTGTCTATATGATTCTCTTCTTTTCGCAGTCGCAACTATATTTTTTATGTGTATAGCTTCCTTTCCTTCTTATTTTCCTTTTATTTTCACAGAGAAAGAAAGGGTTACGTGCATGATTGCCATTTCCTTGCATTATATAAAAATAACAGTTTCTCTGGTGAAGTTCTATATACACTTTGAAGAAAATTCGTGCACATATGATGATGCGTGGCGGCTTCAGGCTTCGAGGCTGATTTAGTCGGATGTCGGATGTTTTCTTATATAAAAAAACATTTTGTTTTTGTTGCTTTCTCTCTTTCTAGTTGATCTAGTTACTTTGAAAGAAACCATAGTGAAAGCAACCCTTTTCGTCTTGAACCTTTTTGCTGGAATCAGAGAGGCGTAACGGAAAAAAGACGGTAGAGAAAATGAAGAGAAACGTGTGAAATATATGGAGGATAACGTTTCATGAGTCATGAGAGCGTCTCATCTTACCCATATAAATTCGCTCATCATCGAACAAGTCTTTTTAGAGTTTAGTTTAGAGTTAGCACTTTACTTTTATATTCGTTCATATGAAAAACCTTAGAGGCCTGAATCAACTGAGAAAATATATTTTTTTGGTGAAATGACATGTGAAAAATTGATGCATATTGGTGTGATGTGATGATAGGATTGATATTAAAAATGTTCTATATGAGTTGTTAGTTCTTCTGGAATAATTACATGTGGCAGAGGAGATTGGTCTCTTATTCTTGTTATTTTTTTCTCTTCTTTTCTTGCTTTCCCCAGATTTTGATCGTTTCATCGAGAGAATGAGTGTGTTCACATGTGAGTGAAATGTGAGATGACGGATACATGTCGATACTGGAGAAAATTGACGTTTAGTTATAAGTGGAAATAGAGAAATGTTTCTTTGTAAGTAGCAATCAATCTCTAGCAATCTAAACCATTTTCTTCTCACTCTCAGAGCGAGTTTTTCCTGTAGATAATTTAATTATATCGAGATGTATAACAGCAGGGGAAACTGAAACGAAAGCAAAGTTTCTCAGAATGAAAATGATTACTAGAGCCACGAGGCAATGATTAATGCTGGAGATATGTGCTCATTTTTTTCCGGTTTTTATCATAGGGGTTTTGTTATTACTTATTGTTATATAAATAATAATAATAATCAGAGTTCAAGCTAAGCGGATGTATTGTATGATGACATACAGAGAAAACGCTGACTTTTGTACTCAGGGCGTCAAAAAAAGTTAGTTGGAGGAAGTAATTTTCTCATATATTTTTTACGAAATAACTTGTATTTTGTTTCTCGGAGAAAAAATCGAATAGGAATATGTTATTTCTTATGAGTAGACACTATTTCGTGGGAAATTGAAATTGGTTTTCCTGCTATTAGCTGGAAATTTTTATGGTATCCGATTCTACTAAAGTAAAAGATACATGTTTTTCTATCATGTGAGGTTACAAGACAGGAAATTATGTGCCAAAGTTAAGTAGACTGTCAAACTAGTTTGTGTTTGATAGACATCACGCATACATTTATATTTGTATATTTTATTGATATTTCGCATGCAAAAAAGTTATATATCTCTGAATACAAGCTAATTTTCTTTCAATTTGTCTGGAAAAGACGTCAAAATTAGCAATTTACAATAAATTTTCCAAATATTTCTTCACTCAACTTTTTTTTTTCATGAAGCTACTTCGTTATTCCTGTTTTGTGTTGATTTGTATAGTTGTTTAAATTTAAAGCTACTCGTCTTAAAATATACTTGTTGAAAATTGAAGGATTTTGTGAAAGTCTGCTTAAGCACCTGTTTAGAATCCACTATCCACTTTAGAAAGCCCTGTTTCTCTGGAGAAAGCATTTTAATTTCATATCTTCTACCTGGTTGGTACGCTCTATTTTACCGGGGGTTTTTCCCCTTCATTATGCGGTTCCTAGAAAAGGAATTGATGGCTTTATCCTCTTTTCGCTCAAAACACTAATGAAATTATCAGGAAAAGAAAAATCTCTCTTTTAATCTTCTTCTCTTTCAAAACTTGTTCAAAGGGCTTGTAAGAGCTTTCCTTGAAAGTAGAACTTCATAGTGGTTTACAGCTCAGTGAACAAATTGTAAGCTTTATTTATTGTGTAACCATTATTTCGTAAGTATTTTGTTTTTATGTCTTTTTTTAACAGGAAAAAGTTGTTTGTAGTTCTGTTTTTGTCATTGACAGTTTGTCAAATAAACTGTAGGAAGCTTCCATAAAGTCTTGTTTTCAAGAACAGAATAAAACAAGTTGAGATAAATAGTATGTAAAAATATTGCTTTGAAATTTTGAAATTTATAATTGGCTTCGTTTTGAAATCAAGAGAGATAAAGAGCACAAGAGGATTTCATCATGGAGGGTTTCCTATTAAAATATTTCCAAGAAAATTCCTATTCTCTTCAATTACGTATTGTGTAAACTTATATGTAGGTATTATCACATCAAAAACATTATATTTTGCCGTTAGTAATTCTGATTGTGTGACGCTTTTTAGTAGCATTTAATTGGCTATTATATCGCTGTTAAGAGGATGTATAATCTTTTCAATTTTTCATGATACACGATTAAATGACAATATTACAGAAGGATTGAACGTAAATATGCCATCAATGTTCCTAGACTGTTTTGCACAGATTTAGTATTTAGCATCTTGATTTAGGGGAAAAAATAACAGTAAAAAATGACTTGTAACCTTCTAGAAAATAATGATTTCTTAAACTTTTCCATATCTTGAGACTTGAGACTAGTATTAATAATCTTTGATATTTTTGACATCATATGCATCATCACCACCAGAAGAAGCATTTGATTGATGAATGAGACCTTGACTTGACGTATAAACTAATATACATGTACGTACGTATAAGTAAAAGAGGCGGTTAGATAATTCCTTTCATAAATACACTCTCGAAGATTGAATAGAGATCATATATTAGCAGGTATTATGTTTTTTATTGCTGTCACTTTTCTACTTGACAGTGTGCAAAGTGTTCTATTGGACCAACCAGCCAGTAGATATTATATTCTTTTGTTAATCTTCTTATTTAATAAAGTGTTATAATATGAATTTATTTGTTATGGTCAAAAAAAGTTTGTTTTCGTTTAGTCGTTGTTGGTGGCTTTGGCTTTTTCAAAGGAGTAGATATTTGGCATGTCGTCTTTTATCTGGGTTTCCGAAGGGGCATTAACCAAGATTGAAGATGTGATCATGCTAGATGATAATAGAATATAGTATCATGGAAATATAATAGCTTTATATTCGGAGAAGCACATACTCTGATTGTAGCACAATGGCAAGAAGTAGAAGAAATGTTTTATTCATTTGAAGTTTCTGACAGACAGCAGGGGTGCTAAATTGGTAAAGTATATGTTAGCCGATTAGTACACGGGTAAATATTGCTATTTGTAGTTTGCTAGTATTTATGCTAATCAAACAATGAAGACTGAATAAATGTAGTAAACCTTGCCTATGTTTTTATTATGATATGGTATATAAATAGAATACAAGAATAAATTTGGAGTCTAATTGTAAATTGGTGGACAGAATGCTAAAGAACAATACATTATTTGTTGCGATAGTACCACACCGGCGCTAAAATGTATTTGAATGCACAATAAATCCTTTAAATTTAAAGGTATCTAGTTAGTAGACTGGTAAAATTTATGTACGCTATAATTGATGCTAACGAATGAATTATCCAAATAGCAAAATTTCAAAATTGCATATTACAAAGCAGATCTCTATTGCATGTCACGTGTGCTAATTAAAAGATTGATGAACAACAACCCAATTATCTACTCACCTGAAATGTAAAATGGCTTTAATTTTTGAACTCCACGTGCAATAACAAGTGTCATTAAACCAGAGAGAGGTTTCTAATTTAAATTTTATTTGAACAAATTGTCATTGTCGTCATAATAGATTAGTTTGTTTGTCACTGTATATTTTATAACAAATCTTGAGATAGGTTTTACCATTTTTTTCTGCTATAAATAGCACAAATGTAACGTATTATCCCCTTAAACCAATTCAATTAGACTTGATAATAGTTTATCCAGCAAACTGGAAGTGGCAGCTTTATTGTTAACAATACATACCAGAATTTTTACCCAAAAAACTCTTTTGTGTAAACATCCGATTTAGCCTATTTATATGGTTTAGTAGTAGTTGTTGTTGTCAGTAGTAGACGCGGTTCCTATTTATTTTTGCAGCTTAGAAATTATATTTTTGGGATGTTTTTGTGTGCAGTGAAGGATGTTATTTACGTAATCCTATTAGAGTTGACTAGTGGCACTTTGCTAGTTAATAGGACTACATCAACATGTTCTCTATAATAAACAGCTTTAGTCATTCAGAGACAGAGAGCTATACAGATACACACAGATGTGTTTATTCACATCCTCTTATATATATTTTCTCTCTTTTGTGTTGCTGTCATATGATGATACCAATTTGGATTTTGCATGATGAGATGAGGTTTAATACTTTACTAAAGCAAATGGCAAACCAAAACTCAAAACTCGACTCTTTCACATTCTCAACAAAAGCTGCATTGCAATTGTTGTCAATTCATGTCACACAAACGTCATGAATAGAGCGGTGAACTTTTGTGCAAAAAATATAACTGGTGTTTGGCGTTGATGTTTGTGCTTAATTTTGTATTCGAATGTATCGTATCATCATCATCGTTTTATACAACAACATCTAAAATGTTAAATGAGTTAAAAGGATTTATTTAAATGAAATGCAGAAAAATAATGTTAGCACAAAGAGAAGTCTGAGTGAGAGTAGAGCACCAAACAACAGTTTGCAATTTTGGATGAATGGCATTCACTTGTCATTTTTGTCACTTCACTCGACTCACTGTCGACTTGCCACTTCCCAGCGTTCCAACTTCATCTAGATTTTTCCTTTGAAAATTACTTCTCTTTTTACTCGTTTTATTCTGCTAAATTGAGTACTAACTTGTCCTTTTGTGTAATTTGCTTTGTGCGCTTTTGAGAAAGCAATATTTTCTCCGGTACATCCACTTTTTATATAAAAAAAGGATTCAGTTATGTTGTTGTTGAGTTAGGTAAGTACTGGATAAAAGGGATTGCAAAATGGTTTAAAAGTGACAATGATAAAATGGATGCAACTGTACAGCTTTTATGATGTCATGTTTTGATGGTACTCAGGAGGATGTATCAAGATACCCCGATCATGTCCAGACAACATTATTTCCCGTCTAGTAAGTAACCTTGATAAGAAAAGGTAGAATTACACCAAAAAAATTATCGTCCATATAACCTTGGTGGTTACTTAAAACACTGATTAAATGCAAAGATAGCTTTCATTTGTGGGAAATGATAGTCGATAAAAGTTCATAAGTTATGAAATGACATAATGACATGGCATCGACTTTTTTTGTGGAAATCATTCTGAAGAGCGTGGAGTTTCCCTGTGGAGAAAAGTAAAAAAATAGCATCTTGGAAAGTTGCCTGTATCCTAATCAGATATAATATTTTTTTCGGTAGATTTTGCAAAAAGAAAGTTTTGTAGATGAAGTTAAATCACATTTTATGATAAAAACTTGCTATTTTATTAGGTATTTCTTTTATTACTTGTACCACCCATCATGAAAGAGATTTTTTATTTGTTGCATAAAACTGTATACCCAATGCACTTAACTTACAAATAGTAGATTTGTCTTCGAAGGAAGATTTGTTTTTGTATGCGTCTATTTTCTCATGAGAATATATTTTACTTGTTGAAGGTTATCACAAGATAGGAGTGTTACTGTCTGGAAGAAAAGAAAATCTGGTTAAAAGCAAGTTTTTTTATATGCGTCGTGTCATATTGTGTTTCACTTTCTAGAGGAAAAACAGAAGATCAGAAGAGATGTAGTAGCATATATTATACGGTATAAGTAGAAATGTTAAGTGCTAAATACAATGAGAATTAAACTACTTATGTGCTTTACTTTGAGATTTTATTAGCTTTTTATATATATTTTATTTATGATGAAGGATTTTTCCATTTCCACGGTCAACGAAGAAGTGTTTACGGTACTACGGGATATTGCGAGACGAAACGTACAAAAAGCAAATTGTTGAATGGAAGTAGAAAAGTATAAAATATGCTTAGTTAGTACTGCAAACTGCTATAAAAACTTGAATAGTAAAATCTCGGAAAATCTTCTTGGAAATACTTAATATAACTATGAAACATTGGAAACATATTTTTTTGCAATCTGTTAAGAAAAAGATGTCAGTTTACATGTATTTGTTACTTAAAGTTAAAGTGTAGGGCTGTTAATAGTTAAACACGATATAAAAGAGTCAGTTAAAGATGATTAAAGTTTAATTATAGTATAATGTGTTTATATGATGAGTTGTGTTTATGTAACGTACAATTAGTTAAAGAAAGCAAGGTAACGTGATTACACATTAGCTAGAAACAATACAATTATATGATGAACGTTTGTTTATATATATTTCGTAATCTTCACCAAAGTCGTATTGCTAAACTGTAGAAAAAAGTATTCATCTTTGTTTTAGTTTCAAATATCCAAATTACCTATGATGTTATAGTACATATTTTATAGTTTGAAATTTATAGTCTATTTAGTGTTTTAATTTTAGTTACCAATATGGATATAGAATATTGTGCCGTAGACAATGACATGAAAAAAAGTTGAGAAAAGGCGTACGTGAGTAAAAAAGCGTTGATTTTTTTTTTCAAAATATTTTTTTATCAAGAGAATTTTCCTGTGCATCGTGAGTTTCAGTAATTAAGAAACAATTTACATGCTTGCACAAAGCAAACAGTATATCGTGCTAGCCCTAATTTTGTATTACTTTTTTTCATTAGTTAAAAAAATACTAAAAAAACATGCACAAAAGTAAACAAAAGAATAGTGCAGAACAACGAAGAAGAAGAAGATAACACGAATGTTCTTATCTCCTTTCCTGTAACTAACAACTTGCCCAACTTTTGGTAGTAACTATGTCCAGATTTTCATGTTATGTATGTATTTTTTACTTATTTTTTAAGCAGCAAAAAATGTCCAAATGTATATATTTGTTTATATTCTAAAGCGAATCCTATTTAAATTATACAAAGTAGAAAGATAAACACTCGAAAAATTGTAGTAATATCTTTTTTTTCTTTCTATTTGCATAACAGCTTATAAAGTAACAAAAAAATTTAACCTTTTTTTATATCAGAACGAAAACCAAAACCAACTCTTTTGTTTACTTATGCAATCCATTCTTTTGTGAAATATAATATGGTTTACTATTTTACCGAAGAAAATAAGTAGGTTCCTTGCACTTATGCACTTGTTGTTAT
>JAQFYG010000653.1:0-26334 GCA_034694325.1 Entomobrya corticalis | reverse complement strand
AACAGTAATTGATCTGTTGCTGCCCGATAGTTCTGAGGTTGCAGTTCTACCTTGAAGCATAGAATCTATCCATCTAACGAAGATGGAACCGACTCCAAGTCTAGCAAGGGAACTACTGACCACATCAAATGGCACCTTGTTGAAGGCGCCCTCAATATCGAGAAAGACCCCCAAGGCAACGCCTTGAGATTGCAGACTACCTTCTATGCGCGACACCAATTGGTGAAGCGCTGCACTTTCGCCATACGACGAGAACATAAAAATGGAAAGGAAAATCTCACATAAAAAATTGAAACGATCCGAATAATAACAGTGATAACAATAACAACAAAGAGCAGGACCAACGAAAACACAATACGGTATGTTTCTCACCAAGTACATTAAAAAGTTGCCTCGACAGTTTCGGTCTCTTTTTTGCTAAGCTAAAATAATATCTGAGACCTTTCCAGTAATAAAATCGGTGTACGGATATTTCACCGATTCCTTCACATCGAATTCGAATGTACCATTTCATCGATGCTTTCAATGAAATGGTTGTCAACGAAAAATCCATCTTTGAAATATGCGTTCGGCGATAGCGTATTATCAGACTTACTTTGAAAAAAACACTGTGATTGGTAGCTAACTTTGAAAGCAAAAAGTATTTTTTATGAGGGCAAATTTCTTTTTTTCTTCTCTTTTTGAAATAACCAATCTTTTATTTGAAGTCTATCTTCATCGACCAAAAATTATAAAGATGTCTCATTATTACATAAATGCCTTTTCTTTTACCAGACCGTACAGCATTACCTCGGGAATCTTATAAGGTTAATTTGAGAGACGATGTAGCCACAGAAATATTTTATGTCGTCTGCTCAGGTACTACGTAAACTATGACTATCCACTCTCTAATTATATACTATCCAATAAATTGGATGATGTTAAAATTGATATGTAGGGCGGTAGTTGTAGATCATTTTATTGAGTAAAGTGGCGTGGTTCATTTTATGTTATCACTAGAGTGCATCACAATTCTAAGCCTTTCCCACTCATACTATCTGGTTTCGCCACTTTATGAAAATACACTATTCTTCCAGATAATATAAGTCGCATATTAGACGTCCCCTGACATGCTATATGTACTCGCATTTTTATGAACTGTTTCATGGAATTCCTGTATGATAAACCTTCATTTATGGCATACACACGCATCAGGCCATGTCAGAAACTCGACTAAATTGACTTGCTTGTATTGCAGCAGCCTGAGAGTTAGTACAAGTAATGTAATGTACCTTGTCTTCATCATCGTCCATCCACATTTTTCAATTTCCATATTACACCTTTTTGCTTTTTTCTCCTCTATTTCCCTTGCCATCACAAATGCTAAAAGCCTTAAACTCGCCAGCAGCCAGCCAGACTATTATATTTTTCTGGAAGTACACTCACTAACACAGATAAAGAACATGAACACATTTCCTCTGGATAACTGGCATGTCGTTGTGTTCCTTAAATTTAGTAGTAAGTATATGGTGGTGAGAGTGCATATGAAAGGTAATATGCGTAGTAAATGTATCCTCTCTACCATATAGTAAAAGCATTCACATATAATCCAGTCTATTTTTATGAGTATCTTCTTTCCTTCA
This sequence comes from Entomobrya corticalis, assembly GCA_034694325.1. Lineage (NCBI taxonomy): Eukaryota > Metazoa > Arthropoda > Collembola > Entomobryomorpha > Entomobryidae > Entomobrya > Entomobrya corticalis. Next base: position 24,712 of record JAQFYG010000653.1, on the reverse strand, counting down.
TTTTGGAAAGCAAAGGGTTGAAAGAAAAGTTTAGCTGCTTTTATAAAAACTCTAAATTTGGCAAAGTCAGTAAAACGTGTCCGTTGGTTGGTCCATGTACTTAGAGCTCATGGTAAGTTATTTAGCTTTCTCTACACAGCATAATATAATGAAATGCTTATTATGTATAATGGTCTGAGAAAATACGGAGACTTGTTTTGAAAAGCTAGCAACAAAAAACGATGCTCGTCTCTTTGCATTACTTCTGTACTTGTGCACCTAATCTAGCTTATCTTCCTTGATCGCATCTTTTCTCCAAACCTAGTTTTCTGATATGAAGGAACCTGGCCTACGTGTCCTCGTGCTGTCATATTTATATTACCTTTATATTCACATATTATCCCTATGTGCAGTTTACCTCATTTTTTGCTCTTCAGTGATCATCTTATTGCAAGTCTGTGTTCAGAAGAAAAAGATGCATTATCATGAGACGGAGCTCTCTGTATTTGTGCTTTTTACGATCATGATGATTTTTGGAAAAGTAAACTTGGAAAAGCAAAGAGAAGCAACAGTATACAGTAATGTAATAGCAGTGGTGGTAAAGGTTACAGTGTGTAGCAGCAGTTGGGCAAAGGAAGACCATTAAAACGAACATAAGCGGCAGTGGTGGTGTTGTCTGTTTGAGTGTAAGAGAAAGAAGGCCATTATATACTACTTATAATACTGCTGCTACCATGCTCAAGCAACAACATGAGAGCGCTGTAACAGAAAGTAGGGTATTTTCATGTTCAGAATATAGTAGCTTCTTTGTTCAACGTTGAATATAGTAGCCCTTTACTTTTATCCTTTGGCTTGGTATTAGCAAAACTTGTGTTTGGTGTGACAGGGGCTTGTGGGGCGTTAGTTGATAAAGAGAAAGGAAAAACGAAGATAGGCAACAGAGGCAACGATGGTAGAAAGGCAGGCGGACTTAAGGATGGCATTAGAAAATAGAAGAAAATGATTACCGCAGCATTCGCATTGTTGCTGGCATTCCGATGCATGGTAACATTGAACCATCAGGTTAATACTGTTGCTGGCAACAATAGGGAAAAATCCAGTAGCAGTAACACAACGTAACTGCTAAAGTTTTGATAGCATAAGGAATAGCTTTAACGTGGCTGGCCAAACCAAACTAATGGTAAGTCGAACCAGTGAGTAATGCTCAACTCTGTAACTGCAATAGTAAATAATGCTCTAAATGGGTTAGCATTACGCACAAGAAAATAAAGTTCTTCAAAAAAGGATAATTATTTTTGTGTGTCCCAACACAACGAGATATCACCTTGTAAATCAGTATATATTAGAATTTTGTGTCGAATGAGTGGGGAAAAGTGAATGGGTCTTTTGTGGAGGAAAGTTACTGGACAACTAGTTTTTTCATTGCTACTTGTTCACTAGTACTACGACTGCTTTCCTTTCACAATACCGGAGCAAGTTGATGGTGGTTCCTCCAAGTACAGATAAAAAGGGTAAAGTGTGCAAATCAAGTGCTGAAAGAAGCAAATCCCAATAATGGAATGTTGTTGGACTCATTCAGCTTCTCCATTTGACTGTAAGAGTGAGTGAGCAAGGAAGCAAGCAATTTCTCTTTGGGCTTCCATCTCTTTCCCTTCCTGTTTTGAAATTTCACGAGCGCATATTATCCCATTGCCCACACTATTGCCTTCTTTTCCAGAGGAACATATAATGTTGGCGACGACGACGTTATGTGCATGATGATGATGACGATGTGGATATAGCATGCACATTTTTTCTTCTTTTTTTCTCTTTCTCTCTAGCACATCCCATTAGAGGATTTTGCGACGATCCCCTATAAAAAAGACAAAATGAAGAGGCAAAGCTGAGAGAGAAGCAATTTCAAGTGTTCGCCCGCTGTCTTCTTGTCCTTCCTCACCGCTATAACAGCATAGCTTGCCGTCGCATGCCTCCTTCTCCTACTCCCACCGTCATTGCTTATACCAAATGTATATACATTCATTTCACGTGCACTCTATTTGCAAAGTAGGCAAAAACACGAATATCTATAACAACAACATTCCATCTGCTGTATACTTACACTTATTTAGGTATAATATGTATCCTTACATACATGTGTGTGATATTATATATCCCAATTTTATTTCTCTGCCACTACCACACCACTTTATCTGTTCCTCTAACGTAATATTATTCAATTCAAATCCAGCAAAATGCAGGAATGAAGAGGAAAGGAAGAGTGGAAACATTGACCAGGCCCGTTTTTCTGCTCATACTGCATATAGCATCGTTTATTTTTTGGCTTTGCAATGTTCCTGATGATGATAAGGATAGTGTGCTCTGGCACTAGGCCTACCACTGGCGTCGCTGATTTCAAATAGAGAAAGTGTGGTGGTAGCTGAAACTCACTCACACTCCAATGCTTTTTCTTTCTAATGCTACTGCCGCCATCACCGCTAGCTATATATTGATGATACTATTACTTCCTACACTACACAGTGCCGCCACCGCCACCAACATTGCTGCCTCTACCACTAGTACCATTTCCTTCTTCATGGGTTCGGCAAAATAAAGGTACTTTTTGCTTCCTCGTTTGCTTTCTCCCTCTTTCTCTATCTCCGTTTTTGTTACAACAACTCCATAGTTCGTTGGCTTTGGCTTGCTCATTGGATCCATTGGATTCATCCAAAAAACTGATGGTTGTGATGATGGTGGTAGTAATATAGCGGTGGAGGCATAGGCATGTGCTATCCATACCACCACCACGTCTACCACGATAATATCATATGAGGCACACAAGTTTATATTGCAATATTATGCCCCTCTTGCTTTCTTTCCTTCTTTCAGGCTCCCTTACTATTTCCTTTTTCACTTCTTATTTTTTCTCGGAGTGAGTCAGTTGGTGAGTGAGTAAATGGTACTTACTCTCTCCTTTTCTCATCTACCGCCTTTTTTCATACCCGCATTTGCCACTGTTCAGTCGGCAAAACGTAAGTGGCACTGGCACTCTCACTAGCTCGCCTTCATTACAGCCATCATCAACTTCATCCTCAGGACGACAAGTACATGAGAATAAGATACACACTCACTACAATTTCTCTCACTACTTATTCAATTTCATTTCGTTGTCTTCACCATTCTGATTCATTCTGAGAGGTAGAAAGAAAGGAGAAAAATACAAGTAAAGAACTGTGATTGCAGACAAGGATCTTTGTTGAACTTTCAGACTGCTCTATCAGAACGAATATAAGTGCATATTACTGTGTTACATGCTCTAATCAAGAATCATTTATTCTTCTTTGCGCATCATTAGTACTGTCATCACAGAACTCCCTACAAACCTTGCTAAGGGCAAAATTAACTTTTATAGATGCCCGCATAGCATCTATATTCGTGCAATAAGCGAAATATATGGAAGCAACAAGACATTCTGCACAACAGCCTTTCATGAAAACATGAAAAGAAAGAATGGAACGTGCTTTTGGAAGGAAAATCACACGATATTTTATCCCTGTTGTTCCTTTACATCACACGTGCATGATGCAAAAAGGAAAACAATGTACATGTGCTACATGTTGGTTGACAGTGTAAAGTTTTCTCATGTGTAAATGACGATGCTAACACCTTTTTAAATTCACTAATAACCGGTTAACTTCGTTAAAAAATTATTTTTGTGCGTTGCTGTAGTATTCATTAAAAAATATCGTGCAAACGGCTGCTAATGCCGCTGCCTTTATTGTAAAAATGTACGTGAGATCATGATGACAATGTGCTGGAAAACTCTATTCTTTTCTAACGTCACAATGAAAAATACAAGACATGCGATGTTGTAAATGTGGTTTAGTCCGCGCACGCTACATTACAATAATCTTGGAAAGTTATTAGAGAAAAATTGGAAATATTCGCTCACGAAAATAATATATTAGTAGTAACAGCAATAACAATCCGTCAATGTTCTGGTGAATTTGCGTCCATGTCAAAAATTACGATTTGCCGCACTGGTTAATTAGGTAGATTCTTTTTTCAGTTGCAGGCAAAAGAAAAGGATACGGAGACTATGCGCATTTCCAGTAATTCGCAAATGTCAGGAGTCGATTTTTGGTTGAAGTGGTGTCAAAAAAATCAGATGAGTGTTGGTATGAAAACAGAAAGCACTGAGCACCCATTCGTAATAACAGCACCTAAAACAAAAAAAAGCTTTGACGGTGCGATAAAAATTGCAGCATAACAACCGTGTTGATCTTGGACTGATATGATTTTTAATAAACTAACTTTGGTGTTTTGTTAATGTTGTATTTACCTATGCCTACATAAAATGTTATATTAATATAAAACATTGATATTGTGGGCCGGCAATTTTTTAAAAGCATAAACATAGTTTCCGTGTTCATACATGTAATTTCCCAGTCCGCTCACTTTCGTTCCATTGAAGACTGGCTGACTTATTATTACGAAGAAACGAAGGGAGGCTATAAAAATCTCCGTTTTATTGACGTTGTGTGGCAGTTTGTAAAATACTAATAAAAAAGTTGGCAGCCATAGAGCAAACAGTCATCATCTTCTGTTTTGCGATATTCCGTGGTGTCACCAAGTGTAAGTCATTCATCTTGCTTTGCTTACCGCCAACCCACAAGCCAGTACGACTCATTCGCACGTTTTTTGTCCTTCTCCGAACCTCGGTGTTGATAGTAATGTTTATAAATATTTTTGTGTCGAACAAAGCACAGTTTTGCCTTTGATGTTCTTCTATTCAAAACGACAATATGTCCTAATAAAATTCTCTGAAAAGTAATTGTCCGAAAAATAATGTGTGCGCCGATTAAATAGGTGTCAAGCATGGCTTTCCATTTCCTCTGGATAACCACGAGGAAAGAAATTCGTTAAAAATAAATGTGTACACGGGAATCGTAAACGCTGCTTTGTGGTAATGTATCATACACGTATGGATCCCTACGTTGTTTTTGGCTGGCTGAGTACAGAAATTGAACGGTGGAGGCTCCGTTCACTCACTCGCAGTTAGCAGCATTGTAAATAACGCAATTGCAGGAATACGAGAGAAAAAGTGTTCCGTTAGTCACCATTTCACATACATTATTCACTGGACGAGGGATCGTTTTCATTGCCAGGAGTACTAGCAGTGATGTAACATGTAACATACATGAATAATTGTACCGGCTTAAAACTCCACTTGTGATGCATGTGTGTGGCTCCTGAATATGCCTATTTTTAAAAGAACATATTTTGACTTATTTTCCTCTCACTGTGCGTGTCCAATTGACTCTACTCTGTTATTCACAGTGTGTGCAACACAAAAGTTCAATACGAATCTTTGATTTTCATTAATCTTGCAGAAAGATAAGTTGGTATTCGAATTTCTTGGAAAAGTGGCTCCAAAATTGATCAAGAATATGTCTATCAGATAAATGACTGTAAGGAAGCTTCTGAAAACTCACATGAGAGTTTTGAGATAATCAAAGTAAATTAACCTCAGAAAGGGAAAGAAAATTCGATGAAACAATTATTGCAACTACTGGAGAGGGAAAAGAAAGAAAAATAAATTTATCATTAGAAAAGTTCACGTTCCATTGATAGAGCGGGTGTTAGTTCTTCCACAGTTTTGTGAAATTTGTGCTACAAGCCAAAAGGATGGGAAAAGGTTTCATTGGGTCCATTACGGATTCATGTATGTGCATACATGATGATCGTGAACGTGCCACTGTAACCGCAAACGGAGAGCTTACTCCTATTTACCACAATGCACGCTCTAACTTAAAAAACCAACAAAATAAAAGGAGCAATCCATCAGCTGAAAAAGAGAAAGAGACAATGTTCTTAAGAAATGAAAGTGAAGAAATAAGCGAAGGAGCAAGGTCGGTCTGTTCACCGATACCGCAAATGAATGAACATGCATGTAGGTATGTGTGTTGTAACTGTAAGTACTAGCTAAAGACAAACATTCGCTAGTTTTTCTACTTTCGGCTTTGCAGAAAAGCACATGCAGGCAAATTACTGAAAATAAATATCAGTTTGTTTATACGTATTTTTTGTATTGTTATTCACGATGAGAACAAATGAATGAAGTGGACATAGAATACATGTACAGTACAATATGCTACCATTCAGAACAACATAATGAATGAACTTTTAAATGCTAATTATCATCGTGCTACAAAAGAAGTTGTGCTAAACTTTTCTACGTACCCATCATCACCATTAAATACGTAAAGGTGAACTAATGCTGAAATTAAGTATATGGAAGGGAAAATGACTATAATACTATTTTCCTTTTTGGTGCATTGCATTATTGCTGCTGCCATGACCATGAGTCATCGTTGTCGATGAACCGATCTAGCTGTAGGCTCTTTTAGAGACACGTAGTATTTTTTAAATCTACCTTATTTTAATTTTTGTCGTTCATTTATAAATGTGCAAAACAGCACGAGTTTTAGCTATAGTAAAACAGTAGTTTAGTATTCAGCCAGAAGATCAAGTGTCTAAACGCCAAAAAAAACCATGAGTAATATGGACAGTATGAAACGCATTCACTTAATTAGAAATCACTATTAAACCGTATTTCAAGGCAAACTAACAAACCATAATTGTAATGAATAACTCCAATAAAAGGATAAGCACAAAAAGATAGTAATGTTTACTAAATGGCCAACTGCAGACATGCTTTTATCGGCAATCATGGGCGTTATGGAAATTCAAAATATTGGACGATTCTTTAGCCCTTGGCCAATTTAGAGGTTTACCAGCATCGTTCATATTTTTTATATGTATATGTATTGCAAAAAACAACATATTATTTAATTGAATACATCATACATAATTGTGAGATTATAGGAAGCTTATGCAAAATTGTCATAACTACTACAAGTGTAGTGCTATTACTTGTAACTGACGAAATAGTAAATTTAGAAAACATTCAAGCAGAAAAAAACAATCCGACGTCGCTTTACAAAATCTTTTTAACTTAATAATACTAATTGGAAAAGAGTAACTAGTAACTACGAGCATAGTACTCTTGCAAAACAACTGAACATATTTCTTGGAAGAGCAAAATGTCGAAAAGAAAAGAGAAAACTAAACACAAAAATACGGTTATGTGGCAAGGGATTTGATCGATAAATTTTCTACTGACTACTCGACACACCAGTACACTTACAGGCCATCAGACAAACAAAAAAGAGCTAAAGGCACAGCACCAGCAATAAAAAAGAAGAATAAAAATAGCTGTCCATCCATCTATTTCCGCGTGTGTGAAAGTTGTTGTGCCTGACTTCCTTACAAAATGAACGCTACTTCAGAGTACGTAACACTTTTACTACGTATTTTTTCTGTAAAGTAGTCTTACTACTTCTACATTTCGCTTGATACATCCAGATTAATCTTATACATTTGAAGCCAATTCAAAGCAAAGGAAAATAAAATAAGTGTTTATACACACAACAGGAGTAAAACCAACTTTGCAACTTTTGCAAGTGCAAAGTGGAGACATACACTAAAAGACGAACGACCAGTGTAAAAAGAACTTAAAATTACAATAATAAATAGCTGTTCCTTCCTCCCGCTTCCCCAGTTTCCTCCAAAGAAGCAAACGGAAAAAAGGCTTGATTTTCCGTTTTATTCTACCACTGGCGTAGCAACAGCAGTATCAAACAATCCCACTACCACAATCAGTGCAAAACAAGTAAACGAGATTTATTGGAATGAAATAGACAGCAAGAGAGAAAAGGGAAGAAGGGCGACGAAAAGATGTCATTTATATTGTACAATATTGCCAGGAAAATTATATCATTGTCATCAGTAAGCAATAAGAAAAATAAATAGAAAGAATCACAGAGACAGAGGATAAAAAAGAAATAAGAGAATCCTGTAAAAGCATGCACAGTGACATTTAAAATGGTGAAAATGATAAGTAAAAATAAAATAAATGCTTGTGAGTTACTAAACGGAAGTCTAAAAGGAAAAGAAGAAAAATGCATGTGGTAGTACTGACGCAAGAATACTTGAACAAGGAAATAAGATAGAAGGAGTCCTACATGACCTAAAATATAAATCCGAAGGAAGCTTTGGAAAAAAGTGAACAGATAGAAGGAGCTCTCTTGGAAGCCGGCACTTTCCAACATTCTATCCATTTTCCGTCCTTTATCTTCTCTTCTGGCTTTCTTGTTTCCTCTACTTCATCATCGTGATCTTCTTTGCCAAAAGAAAAACCACTTGATTTGATAATAGTCTTTCTCTGTCCACATAATCAACAATATAAACGTAAATGATGGAACCTTTAGCCATTGCCGTAATAGCTGCGCAGAACAAATAGAAATAAATAAACAGAAGCAAAAATGGGATAATATCAAATATAACATGTGCCGTTTCTTCTGACTCAGCCCTTTAAACAATTTGTTGGTACCAGAAATTATCTACGCACACGCGAAGTATAAGAGTTTTATACAGTGAAAGTAAAAATAGACACGAATTAAGAAAACGAAACAAACCTTTTTAAATTCCACTATAAAAAATAAGTTATAACACAAAGAGAACGAATCACTCATAAATATCTTATTGAAAACATTTAATAGTTTTCTACATAGTTTCAGCAAACGGAGCACGACTACTTTGTTAATCGATTTCATTAATTTTTTATCAATACGTTTGATGCCAGACTGATGACCGGCAAGACGTAACGTAACAGTTGTACCCAAATTCATAAAATCTACTGTTACTATTATCGTTATCATTAAAAGTCCGTTATTGTCACTGAATGCAACGAAAATTGACTACGAAGACCATGATTATTTAAAGTGCAAGTGGTACTAGCTATAAGTGTAATAGTAAGTGTGCTAAATTGCTGCTTATTATTATCAGTACTGCACCGTCAATATTTTACTCCTCTACATAAACAACTGGCATTGATAACAGTAGTTAGAGGAAAATAATTTCAAGACAGTTTCCGCTGTGTCTTTATCTACAAAACAAAAGAAATTGCTAGTGCAAGGCTGTAATATAAGAGTAAATAAGAGGTAAAAAGAGCAAGTTTCAATACTATACTTTAAATGGTTCAAATTCTGCTTTTATTGGCCTTCCATCCACCTAAAGCAAGGAAGGACAAAAATACGATCTGAAATTTGCCATGCATTTTTATGCTTGCCTTTACTTCAAATAAGATGAATAAAAATTTCGTATTTTCGTAGAATAAAAATCGACATTTTGTAATGTCGCTACACTCTCGATACAGAAAATAGGCTTCTAAGAATAAGTTCATACTAATGGGTTATATGAATGACTAGAATAAGCATACATAATATTTTGGTGCTTAGATACACTTGCAAAGATGATAATATTATCATATGAATAACATATAAGAAATTTTCTCAGAGTACTATTTGTATCTGTATAAACAAAAGTAAGGATATTAGCAAAGACGCAGTATGCTCTACACAATCTTTCTTCTCAAGGGACAATTTCCGACAGAGGTATTTTTCCTCTTCTCTCGTATTTGATAATCGGATTTAGGTAAACAAGCGGCAACCAATATAAGTCAGCTAGGCAAACCTTGTTAGAACAAGAACAAACCAATCATGGAGTGGTCTGTGGTTCTAGTAAATAATGCTATCACTTTGACTAAATATATCATTCATCCTCTTTAAAAACGATCATGACGTACTAGGCCTAATACTTGCACAGGAAAACTTTAGCTGTGCATAAAAAAGGATAAATATCGTATTCAAGTAAAAGCATAACATCGTTCTCGACTACAGTTTCTGGTTGTAAGACAAGTGCTGGAAAAACTTTACCTGAACTTTATACTGTGCCGTTGGAGTAGTTTGATTTCATATACCAGCAGTATTGCATTCTGTCTAACAATCAAGAGTATTCTTTAATGGCGTATTCTGAAAATTGCTATTATTGTATTATTGTTATTGTTAATCTTAGATACTCCAGTCTAAAATACCAAAATCAATGCAAGTACCGGGAAACTAAATAGGAAACAGTGTAGGGAAAACGTATTGTTTGCACTGATCTTTTTGTCAAAGATTTGACTGCTTCCCAACTTTCCTCCATTCTCCGCCTATTTTGTTTTCACTACACTGCTATTATATGACTAGAAAGTGCAGCCTGTTATTTTGTTGTTTTGTTGGTGGCGGAGTTGAGCTGTCAAAAAGAGGTTGAGAGCTCTCTCTAACTCAAAGCCTTTTGACAAATACTTACATTATTTCTATTGGAACTTCTAAAGCAGTGACATTATCAGAAGTAGTGGCTGCGGCCGTAAATTTGTAGTGGTGGCTCCCCTTCTTCATCCAATACTACTTTTTGTAGGTAAACAATGGTTATATTGTTTCTATTACTACTACCGCTACTCGGCCATATATTTCTATAATGATCTTGTGTAAATGTTTAAACTAATAATAATCATAGTAGTGGGATATCATGCAAAGTACATATTAAAATGGAATTATGTAAAAGTAAGTGGAATACATGGCTTAAATATTTCTCTTTTCTATGCCACCGCGCACCGCACACTTCTCTTTCTTTTTTTGTTCCTGCTGTTTTACTAAAGTTGGGGAACGAGGAAGAGAGGAAGGAGGATTTGACAGCAGAGCAACAGAGCTCCTATGATGAAGTATTATGCTTGTAGCAGTCGGTGTTGGTGGTGGAGATAGAGATGATGGCTGTACGATGAGTTTGGGTTAACGTGGGTTCTTCTAGACGAATAAGGTCATGTTGTTCAAGAAATTAATAACCATAACAGCAATAGTCAGATGGTCGTCCTGGGACGTTTGTGTATGCTTAAAACTCGCATTTTAAGATAGGATGTAGGAATGTACAAGTTGCTTCACTCTTCATCTCCTCTGTTACTTTGGAAGTTAATACATTTGATCCCAGCGGTTTTGATGCTACGGGTGTCGACGAGAAAGTTGAACCATATGGCTAGACCATCACTTGAAATCTTCTTATAGTTTATAGTAATTATTATTACTACAAATAATAACATTACTTAGTCGTCGTATCTGTTTCTTAGCTGCTGTAGAGTTTGCTAGTTCTAAATTCTATAGTTTTACTTGAAAATGAAGCAGCAGCATGCTACACCATCAAATACTCTGTCTACTTATCTGAAAGGTTGCGGTAATGTGGTGATTGGGAATTAATGAGATGAACACAAGCTGTCTCTCTATCGCTACCTGGGAATGCTTTTTGACCTGAAACAGCACAGAAAAGTTATTGTTACTATAGCGTTTAGATATTGTATAATCCTTTGAATTAAAAAATAGAATATCTAAATGAGGAGCAAACCTACAACAGGCGTTTACTCTTCGAAAAAAGGATTAATTTGCAATCTTGATCACAGTAAAATGTTGGCACACCTCCTCTCCCATGGGAGCAAAGTAAGAAGAAAGTGGTGGCGCTTGCAAAGAAGAAGATGGAAAATTACACTGCTCACTTAGAGCATCCCCCATGATGTCGTCGCCTTTCAATTAGTTCACTTGTGAAAGTGTATATGTGTGGAAAAAGTTTGGGGTCCGTTCCCAATTTCTGGATCATGTGCGAGGAGAGAGGTGCAGCAGTATTTTGCCACAATACATGTAGTTTAATTTGCAGCTTTAGCGCAACAACAGAGGTAGCTTAGTCTAATCAAGTTTCCTTAAGTTAATGATGCAATGCTTCATCAAGTCTCCCTTTGACTGGTTAGTTTGGGCCTTGAATAGTTTACCTCAATTAAAAACCATACACCTAGGGATTTTGCATAATAAATAGGCTGTGTGAGGTTTTGAACTTGGTACGTCTCCCATCCTCATTAGAAAACTTTTTAAACTAGGTTTTAATAAATTTTAGTAGGAGAAGTAGCACTATAGCAGTTTGTTGTTTACCTAGTTAGTTTTAGCAGCTAGTAAGCAGAGAACCACAACAGAATAGATGGTTGGAGTAAAATAGTAGACGTAACCGCACTGAGGATTATCACCACCAACAAGCATGGAAGAACATATCTGAGGATTTCGCCAAATTTTCTTTATGTTTCTGTCAATAATGCTTTTATCATCATCAACCCAACATTGATGTCAGATGAATCCTGTTGACTAATCACAACATCATCACCCAGGCGAATAAAAAATGCTGAGATTTTCTGATCCTGGTAAAAAAAGGGTAAAATATTATAACCATGTCATATGCCTACCAAAATGCGTGACATAAATCCCAATTTTCTATTCTTACTTGTAGAGATTAGATGGTTTGAAAAGGTGTAGAAACAATCGTCGAGCTATCTTGACAGTGCGTCATATAAAACACGTATATCATATCATCATCAGCATCAAATTTGTGAGCATAAAAATGTATGAATGCAGGAGAAATTTACAAAAAAGCAATTGCTTAGTTAGTAGTAAATCTATACAGAGAGGTGTGGGAAAAGCTTTTTTTTAGGAAAGTAGGAAGACGTGAACTTTATAAATAAATGTTTCTCCATTAGTCGGTCAGTGACTCGTTCTCCAATGATGTTACATGCATACCTGTGTATAGTGTGTAGGTACTATTACTATCTTAAACATACTTTTCTTTATTCTCATCTCGTAGATTGCTTGTTGTCTTCCTCTCCTCTTGAAAACTGTAGAATATATGAGTAAGTCTAGATTTAAACTTAAAAAGTAAATCAGTTTAAAAATTTCTTTTGATTGTTTCCAACTTTCCACTGCTCTGCTTTTCGCTAGATAAGCTCTGGTGCTGCAAAAAATGAGAGGAACATAGGTAGGCGACTGTTGTTTCTTGCATCCTGTAAAATACGTTTCTTCCTGCTTTTTGTGCTTCATTGCCCGTCGTATGCCCACCTTTACCGTTGTACATCAAAGTGAAGTGAAATTCAAGCTTGGTGTAGCAGGAGCCTTTAACTATTCAGCCTGGCCTGTCAGAGAGAATGATAATGTGTAAAGCAAATAAGAACGGTGATGTAGGGCAGAATTGGGGCGATAGTAGCAGCAATGTGGCATGGTCTGCCGCTACTTCTAAAACTACTGCTGCCGGTAATCAGGACTGATTTCCACCTCACTCACTTCAACTTTCACTATTTTCCACTATATATACTATCCGTTTTTATCATCTTCAGCACCAAGACTTTCCATCCTATCGTCATTTGTTTGTGTTCCAATGATGAGAATGAGGAGGTGGCGGGTTAGTGAGTGAGCCAAAAAATGGGAAACGCTTGTATGCATGCTACTATACTCTCTTTACTACAAAGGTATATACAGTTGAACCTGACGTTCTATTTAGTGTACCGGAATAATATTTATATTCTTAGAAATTACCTAGCAAGTCTGTAGTTTAACGATTCAAGCATATCATCACATGACCAAGTTAAGTTCTCTCGAGTGTAAATGAGAACGGATTGTTTCGTTCTACTCTTTTCTTGACTTTCTTCTAGAAAGTAAGACATTAAATCCAAGGGAAAAAGCTTTTTCTTTGCAGCAGAAAAGAAGAGAAAGAAATAAAGAAAAAGAGAGAGCACACTTTTCATATTTTTCTTAGTTGCTCTCCTCGGCTCTATGCTTCGTTCCCCATCCCGTAACATTTCCTTGAATATTTTCTGAGAGAAAAGAGAAAGTAAGATATAGCATGAAGAAAGACGCTAGAAGGTGGAAAATAAAGCAACCAGCGTTAGCAGTACGTGGTTGTATGAAGAGTTACGTATAACGAGTTGTGGATGATCATCGTCATCATCATCATCAGCTTTATGCATGAAACTACTCAAATAGTTGTACAGTACTTAAAAACAGCGGTGAATTTTGCTTCCTATTCTACGCTATTTGTTACGGTATTACTTAGAGAGGCAATTTTTCTGACCTAAAGCCTCAAAGTGGAACAAATATTGTTGTTTTGAATCGTTATATTGACATATATTGTGTGTAGATAAGTTAGACGTCAGGAAAGCAAAACCGTTACAACATTCTGAATATATTACGGTTAGGTACATAAATATATACTTTATAGAACCGTTTGTGTGATGAAAGTAGGAAACAACATTTTGAGGAGAAAAGAGGAGCTGGCAATGAATAACCATGACAAGGGGAATAGAGAAGGCAAGCAAAGAAAAGAAGTGGAAAGGAAGTAAAAAACAATATCCCCTGGAGCCCTACTCCTGTTCTAACAAACAGAACGGACTTTCACTCCTTCATGTTTTGCTGTTGTACCTTTTCTGCTTACACTTGCGTTCTGTAATGATAAAATGAGTTGAAATGTTAGAAATGGAACTGTTCCGGTATTAATAAAAAGCTACTGAAACAGAATAAGAAAGGCATCAGGTTCAAAATCCGAATAGTCTTGTAAGTGTAGCCAAAAATAAACGGGAGTTTCACGGTAGTCAAAAAGAGTTTAGGAAATACATGCTTGACGAAGAATGTCTATGATAGAGAGCAAGAGAAGGGCATTGTGTCTCAATTTAAGGTATTTTGCACTCCGACTAGAAATATTACAAGGCATAGGCATAACATTATTTTTGCAGGCATAGAAGAAATATTTTGCAAGCATCTTTTTTGTCTAAAGTTTTGTAGATTCACTTTGGCAGCACCAGATAGTAAACAAACAAACATACCTAATATTTATTGCTAGAAATGATTTTGTGTGAATAAAAGGACCAAACATGGCTATAAAATCGTACCAGCTTTGGTAAAAATGAAAAAAAAAATGTTTTGAAAGTATGTGAGAGCAGCAGCATGCAAAATATCTGGCAATAGTGGCAATATTTTCCCTTTTTCCTTGTCGTGATTTTTGCATTACATTGTGAATTTCTAAGAGAAAAGAACTAAGATAAGTTGTGAAAGTTACAACAATGCTACAAGCGGAATGGTATAGGTATATGTATCAGGTCTGTTTATGTTATATATACTTTCTGTGAGCTTTCACTATGTTTATTTTTCTCGAAACTCTTGGCGTAAAAAAGCATGACTTGCATGTGCTTTTCTGTACTATCTTGTCTCGTTTGCTTGTAAAGGAGGTAACATAGAATAGAAAATACTGTTTTAAAATATTTTCCTTTTTTAGCTTCAACTTTTCGATACAAAAACCGTAAACTGACTTTTACTTGTTTTTTGTAAAGAAAATGTACAAAGCGTTATCATCTTTGGCATCGCAGTGATGAGTCAGATGGAAGAAAGATGTTGCAATTCATTCGTTTCCCAGCGGTGTGCTAAATAGCGTATTACTAGACGACAATAGCGTTCTTTAAAGATAGGAAAAATATATTTTTGGGGAAGGAAATACAGGACAAGTTTTGTATTTTTAACGAGAGATATATTTGGAGAAACATGGCAATTTCTCCTTTCTCTGGGTTCTACAAGAACACGATAGCAAGTTTAAGAGATTACTAGAAGATCAGGAAGGTTTGTTGACCTCTGTAATTTTGTTATAACTTGTGTTTGGCTGGAGCAACAGCCACATACTTATCTAGAATATTATTACAATTATTATTATTAATATCGTCGACATGTTCTTCTTGCTTCTTGTGCTGTTGGTTTCATCTTCATGATAAAAACAACTATCTTAGAAGGGCACTCTCCGTGTAGTTATGTTTTATTAAAGTTATGTTGCTACTTTCTCTTTTATTAGTTTATCCAGCAGAACGTTGAAATTTAGTTTATAAGAAAGCCCTGTATGAAAGTTGCTTCTATTTTGATGATGCTATTTTGGGCTATGTTAATTACAACAACGATAATGTTTGAGGTGATGCTTGCATGGTGATCAAGTTTGCAATGAAAGGGGATTATTAAACACTTGAAAATGTTATGATTATGACTCTTGTTTACAAATAAAAAAAGTTAAATTAAAAGTGCAAATAACCACGAAAGCAGTGATGGTGTGTGAAGGATCGATATTAATGAATTGTTAATTTGTATTAATACTGTACTAAAATGTTCTATTTTTTAGGTATCTGTTGCCGATATTTATGATACTGTAATGTTAATAGTCTTGTTTGCATTTCTGTTTAGCTCTAATATCAGTTTCTCTCCATTTTCATTGAACACAGCAGCAACAGCAAAAAACTGCGACAACGTTTTGCAATATAAACAGTAGGTTTTTAGAAAAATTAAGAATCCTGGTGTTCGAATATTTTGTACTTTGGTAAACATCTGCTTCAACTTACTACCAGTACAATATTGACAGGACTAATTTTGTAGCGTGCGTAATTGAGGTATCGTTTTGTTGGTTGTCCGTCATACTCATATATTTTACAATGTTTGCTGATTTTGTGACGGGAGTTCCAATTTTTTGGTAAAAACTAAATAAAAGGTCTCTCAGTTGAAAGGCCATATAGCTCGTAGTCGTAACCATTCAAGCAAGCAATTTCTACAGCTGGTTTTTTCTTGACGACAATAATTTTGATAGCAAACGTTCCTCTGCTATTATTAATATTATTATTATTTTCTCGCTTCATATCATACCACAAAGTTGTCTTTTTCTCCAGCAACACGACTTGGCTTGCCATACCGTAGTCATTTTTCATACGGCCATCGTCCTGGTCGTCGTCGTCATCATTATTATTACGTGTGGTACTCATATTATCATATTCCCTGCCAAGAAGATAAGTTATAAGGCAACTCTGTTTGATAGGTATCGTACAAAGAGAATGTATGTTTTTATCTGCTGCCAATATTGCTGCAGCCACTGCTATTACTACTACTGCTCTTAGAACTTAGAACTGGCAATAGTAGGAAACGAGTCGATGAAGAAGACCGACGACAAGAAACAACACACGGGCGACTTGTAATGATGGTTGTAGTGGCAGTTGGCCGACGAGAACGATCATGTCCATTCATGTGTAATAATATGGATGATGATAGTGTAATGATGATGTTGACGACAGTAGAGTAGAGTGAATGGAAAGTGGAATGTGTGTATGCGCGGCAATGATGTTAGATTCGATTCGTGTTTTCGGCATGCCTAAGCACACACATTCTTGGGGCTGAAATAAAAATGCGTGATGGATAAATGCAGCCACAGTTTTTAGTAGAAAGTACATACATAATGAGTTGAGTGAAGATTTTTTTTTGAAAATAAGACAAAAGGGTGCTGTTTTATGCCCATTACATGAGTAGTACTAACACTAATTTTGGTGGTTTCATTTCGTGCTGATGCCTATTCTGGTTCGTTGTCTCCATGGGAGTCTCTCGTTGACTTGAATAATTTTCGGTTAAGGGTGCCCAAGGGATCTCTTCAGAATGAATGAGCAGGTCGCAATGCTTTCCAAAAATCCTGACATGTGCATGGATACATTATGTTGTTATGCAAAAGAAAAAAGGAAGCAGACTTATCGGAGACTCCAAATATAAGTAGAATTATTACCCAGAGGCCAACTAAACAAACAAGGCTGCAGCAAAACATTGTTCTTCATTTCTCTTTCTACTCTGGCAAACAAATTGTAGTGCCAACTCAGCACGTTTTTCACTTGAGCTAAAGAGGCCAGTGTCGTTAAGCACGTATGTGTGATGTGCCTACAAAATTGTTGCTAAAAGGACACATTCTTTAAAACATTCAATTCAACTTTGCTAAATTGCAGCTACATTGTGGTGTGTTCTTTTCTAGGAGTGAAACCGAGCAAGTGAAAAAGATTGACCAGCATCGTATATTAATGCACAAATGTCCCAAATATCAAATTTATTGAATTAAATAGACTATTACAGTGTTTTGCGGTTCATTACATACGGTACAGTAATTAGCAAATAACGTTTTAAAATCAATCGTTGGGCGTATACCAGAATTATAATGCAATCCTGCACAGTTTCTTTTAAATCATACAAAATGAAACGTCAAGGAAACTAAAATTTCCTTGTGATCCTCTTAACTCTCACTTTCTCTCTCTCTCTCTCTTTGAGTCGTTCGTTTTAATTATGAATAGAATTTCACCATGCTCATTCTAAAATACTGCAACTCAATAAAAAACAAGGTATGAAACCTTCAAACAATGTATAATTAAAAAGTAAACATGTAGCACGTAGCGTGACAGTGACTTACATCTTACTTTTTCAAATTGTTCCGGTGCAAATAAAAGCACATATTTCGTGAGCATGTAGAGTCATAAAACAAATGGCCAGCTAAAGCGAGAGTAGAAAAGGAGTTTGCATGCTCATTTTTGCATAATTTATAGCAGTAGTCTCCATCACTACATAATAAACCTAAATAATTAACAATGTACATTTACACTTTTTTGGTTTTACATAAATAACCTTCCCAGTGATGTGGTGGTGGTAATCAAACGGAACTGGAATGAGCATTCGAAAAAAGTATTAAAAATAAAGCTTTTAAATTAACAGTACAACTGTACTCACACTATTTCAGTCAAGGTCTGCTTTCGTTTCATCTTCTCTGACTTTCTACTTGCTATTGTTTCATCCTTTCTCAATTCTAGCGGCTGAAGTTCTTTCAAATGCTTTCCTTTCACTGAGGAATTCCACTCTGCACACATTTTTATTAAACATCAAAACACACAGACTTGGCGCTGTGTTGATTATTGCAATGATAACCGAAATACAGGATGTTTATTTAAAAGTACAAAATATTTAATATTTCCGTTTATGGAAACATTATCTAAAAGACAATGGGCTGTTACGCCAGGTACTAAATATAACTATGTATACTTTTACCACACGCTCATCGTTTACTTGTCTTTCCATTCATCATAAATGTCTCTCAAAAGCCTGCTATATTTTTTCTTCGTTTACTCGTGTCTAATGTTGCGGCAGTAGTATTGATGCCCTGGCACAGTAACGCGTTTGTATTACATGGTTGATAGAATTTCCAAATGTTATGAAGTTTTTTTTCGTGTTCAACGGGTCGTACCGGCTCACGGGATTATGATACAATATTCCTTTATTGTGAAACATATTTTGGTTGATGATATGTTTCTGCTAATAGAAGACAACAGTCTGTTTCGGTTAAAATTAATCTATAAGAGAAAAGGCAGTAGGCTAAGATTTATAGAGTTGAACAATACCAGCAAACACAACTAAACAACCACATGAAAGAAAGTCGTACAATAATTATACTTTTTTGTCTATACGTAAGCCTGTCAATTTGCATTACGCGTAGCTCTCGTAGCTTCTGTGCATATGTACCTATGTGAACATGTATTCCGTGCAGAGAGAGGCAATGCCATTACTGGCATGCATGTATGGCTTCTGTTTTCACTGTCTTGCATGCATACAAGCAAGCAAAGCTGCGAGGAAAAGCTGAAGGAAAGCGCATTTAGCTGAAAGCACGGAAATACATTCATAATAGTATTATGACAAGGATGATGGCATAATGTGATGCCTTCTATACATGTATGTCGAAAAAACAGCAGCGTACGTGCACGCACGTATCTCACGAAGAAGAGGCATTATTATTATTTCTGCCAACTGCCATCAAACCTACTAACCTCCCTTACCTTCCTACATTCCATTATTATTACTTTTATGCGGGGCACACAGGAAGAAAGTGAAGTAGATATAAAGAGAAGCAGACAAAAAGCAGAGCAATGAAAAAAGGAAGGAGGCTCACTTACCTAGCTATATAATATGGTATATGTATGTATGTTTCCTCCACACCACAACTTCTCACACACTCATGTGATGAGAGAGAGGGAGACCAGTAATAATATAATAGTAATATCTAAAGAGACCATATTGTCGTCTAGGTAGTCGCGTGTAGTTAGCGGGGCAAGCAAGCAAAAAGAGGAGGAGGAAATATAGTAGTAATGCTACGAGAAAATCCATTATGCCAAACAGAAGGAAACAATAACAAAAACATTTTTTACTCACTTTCTCCTAACTTGGCTACTAGGTTGACTCCGGTTGGTTTTTGGTTGCATGTATTTTTTCTTCTACTACCTTGAGGTTTTCAAATAGGTTACAAGTATAATGTGGAGCACACGTTAGACACATAAAGCACGCATACTGAAGAGGTACATGCATACTATGTGAGCTACTTGCTGCTCCTTCATAATATCCAAGTAGTATTCTGTTTTAGTTTCATTTTAAGTTGTTGGTGCTGTAATTTCCATCAGAGTTAAGTAAAAAAGGTGCTACTACTACATATTACTTCTACTACGAATAATGTTTTTGGTTTGCACGCTAAAACTATAAGTGGTGGTAGACGTAGCAGTGTCGCAGCAGATTTTTTATGTGTTTTCTCGTTTTTTTACTGTTTTTTAGTTTATCATGCACAACATGTGTGTATTGTTTGTGTGTGTGGGCCAATGAAACAAAAGCATACCATAATATGGAATTGCAGCTCAGAAACTCGGCTTTACTTTTGTGAAATCATGAGTCATGACAATGATGATGGAAGAGGAAGGAAAGTAAATGCCATTTTAAAGAAATACTTAAAAGAAAAAAATGTATAGATCTACAACATTTATGTGTAAAATGTACGTTTTAACACTGCCAAAAATTGTGTAGCAACTGGGCGCAATATGCACATTCATTTACAAATGTATGTGCATATATTCTACCTACAATCTTATACTTATAAGCCGAGTAAGTTAAATTGCAAATAATCAGATATTACTTGTTAGTACATACATGGATTTAGATGGATTACTGGACGCTACAGTATTAATGGACAGTGTACGTGTTAAACGTGACGACTGTCAGCTTTCTCTTGAAAGAAAGTGCTGTTATAATGCTTTTATTCTACAATAGTAATGGCAATAATAATATTCAGAAAGAAAGTGAGAAAGGAGACTCCAGTCAGCATACTTGTCCCAAACTGCGTTAATTTTTTCCTTGTACTTGTTCTTCAGTAGACTATATCATTACTTTCTTGGTTCTAGGTTGAAAATCATTTACGCATTTGAGTGAAAATGGAAAGGAAAGAAAATTGACAAAATTAGTGTCCACTGGCTTTTCTTCATGAGAGTTAGTGCCAGTTGGCGCCTCTCTTTCATTTAACTTTTGCCACCCTAGGAATGGTCTTACGATCTTTCCTTTTTTGCTACCCTTTTATACGAAATAATAAGAAAAAAACAATTTTGAATGATTTATATTTGGTCGGTTTTGGAACAGGATTTCTTTTTCTGTCCCGTCGGGAATGTAAATGGTTGAGAAAGCCAATAAAAGCAGAAAAATACTTGTGTTAACAAAGCATAAATCTGAAACAGGATAAAAGTATAACTCAGTGAAAACTTAATATTGTACAATAGAAGAAAACGGCTTAAAACAACAAGTTCTCCTTTACATTAAAAAAAAGGTTCAAATGATCTCATTTTGTACCAAAGACGTGGTCGTCAAGACGAAGAAGAAGAGGAGGATTCAAAGCCATAGAAAAAGCAGCAGCAGTGCATATGGTCATCATTGTCAAAATTACACGACGGAAGAACGCCAATCTCAGCATCAGCAGCTGCAATCAGAAAAATGCGGAGGAAAGAAAAGGCGCTTTTCTCACTAGTGTCATCATCATCAATACATCCTCCATCATCAGCAATATCGGCTAGCTATTCCATATACGCGTTCCTATTGGGACTGAAATACCATCTTTTTGGTTATCTTGGTAATTCAACTCGTACTCATGACGTTATTGGAGTTGTCGTTCTCATCTCTCCAGTACAACAACTAGCATTACCCCACCAGTTTACGTTGTTGCTGAAACCAGTAAAACGACGTCCTTCTCCTATTCCTTCCTATCCCCTTCAAGAATATCCTGCAAATCTGGTTGACGTAGTAAGAAGAACATCTTCTCCAAAAAGATTACTCGTGAAGGCATGTACATGCTCCTGGTGGAAATGTGTCTGTTGCATGCAACTTATTAAGGAAAAGATTTACAGAAAGTGGTTGTCATTATTAGTTAGTATCTACCTCAGGTCATTTTTCGTTTTTTATCATCTATTTAAATGGTGGTTACAACACTGTCTGGTTCGCTCATCCCAAAAACAACTTTCCGCCGCTCAAAAGCATCTATTTGATGCAAAATTCAACAATGAAACCGGCTTACTCCATGCTCATTATCTCCCTATAGTACCAGACATTCATCCAAAGTATCAAGCTATCTCTCTTAGTAATCACCAGCGTAGAAATTGTGTTAAGAAATTTTTTCTAGTGACAAAATATACCGAGCCAATAAGTACCGCTCATCTTGTCAAAAACCACTACTCTTTTAACTATTACCAATATTGCTACAATAGCTACTACTTCTGCTATACCTGTAAGTACTTGTACAGTCATAGTCGTCAGTGCAACAAAGACCGCCCACAACAACAATTATTGCTACTAGTACTACTAATATTATTACATTATCAAACTTCGATTTTACCTGTAATGAAAGTTGATGACGATAAAACTGTATTGTGCAAATCAAGTACTGATATCTTTTCGTCCTCAACCAATCCCCCTTTACTTAAATCCTCGTCATTATCAACTTTTCTGAACTATATTCCTAACATTAATAAGAACAAGAACAACAATATTTATAACCGTATTAAAAAATCTGGTAATTTTCATAATGATCTCTGCGAACTATTCTCGCAGTCATCATCATCATCATCGATATCAACATTTACTTCATCAATACTTTGCAATTATCGCTATTTCTATCGCTGCAACTACTGCTTCGAATTGCTGTTAATTTTTCTTATCCCACTACAAAAACTGCATCTGCTAACAACTCTATCAGCTTGTGATTCCATCCTACTTCTCAGAAAAAACCCCAATAGTAAAAACAGTAATAATTGTGATTTGATAGTTTTCAATACCGTTCCATCACAGAAACTTTGTTTTCTCTTGTTGATCTCAAATAACTCCTACTCCTGTTACTACTTGTACTCTCCCTTTTACTCTGATTACTACTCATTTTTCATAAGCTGTATTAACGACAACAACAATTGTAAATACCAATACAACACATGTAGCTTATATATTGAAATAACCTACAAGCTGTTGATACCATACTTGCCGACTAGAGCAAACGAAATGAACAATAATATACTACCATATTCGATGTTTGATGATTTAACTGGTTTCCAACAACGAAAAAGCTGAAAGTTCGTCCGGTTTTATTGCTACAAAGATATCTTTAAAAAAATACTAACTCGAAAACATTAGTTTTAAAGACGTAAGTTAAGTAAATACAGCGTGGATGCATGTTTGATATCGCCGTAAACTATTATAAAAAAAATTTGAAAAAATGACTACTTACAACTTAAGAAATCAAAACAATTTCATAAATAATGCTTGATGAAAAATAATCGACATGAAATCACAATAAATCAATATTAGAATTCTCTAGTCACAATAAATTAATTCATGCCGTTAAATGAATGATCCGCAAAGTAACTGTACGCGAAACAGCAACAGAGATTACAATGATAATATTAATAGTAACATGAATAACAACATCATACATGAAACAACTTAAAGAGAGCGAGAGATCAGAGTTTTTAGTACCCGCAACTATTAATGCTTCACCTACCCACTTACCAACGTTACAATTTAAAGGAGAGCAAGAGTTGATGCGTTAAACTGACGAAGACAACAGAGAAGACTAGTTTATTTGAGATTCAACACCAGTCAAAGGAAAAGAGGAAAAGAGCGATAGAGAGTGACACGATTAAACTCCAACTACAGCAGCTGCCATTTATTAAGACGCTCGAAGAGCTTGATCGTCTTTAAAAGAGGAAATAACGGGAAACAACTTAAAGAAGACAAAAATTCCAGAAATTTCCGGTTTTTCTTTCTTTTCGTAAATTCCAACAATAAAATTTTACGAAAGAACAAAGGAGAGTGTTTGCTCAGATTTTGTGATTTTCGCAAAATCTGAGTAATCCACATCACGGCCTCGAAAATTAGTAAGCCAAGGTCAATCGGGAGAGATAGTTTTGACAACCTGATTTCTTTGCTGAACCAGGTTACAGACACAAGCCCGGGCGAGATGCAAATGATACTTGTGGCCGGCGGGTAAGTACGAAACCATTCAACAAAAAGACGAAAAATGAATGACATTGTTATGGTGTTGTTGAATATTGTTCTATTCGTAGCAAGGGCTCATATTTTCATTAAGAGATAGTATTATCATTAATATTTTTCAACTCTGCACAAAATATTTTCACCCCGCAATGTTAAACACCGTTTAAAAAGTATTTCATTACCACCAAACTATTAATCTTTTTAAAACCGTCCCTCATTTTACACCTAAATTTACTAATTACTGATACAGAAATTTACAAATAATGGGAAACAATTTTATTATTTCAATTTTAATACACTGGCGTCAACTCTGCTCTTCCGCATTCATCATTCATATTTAATACTAATAGTTATGATTTTAAAAGAAAACAAAAATATAATAATGATAAAACATGAATAATATTTGCTAACTTACTATATGTTTCTTATTATTGTCTTTTGTGATCCCTGATTTACATTACATTTTCACACTTTCTGTGTCTATTTGTCTCTATATTAATCATAACCAATATTATTATTATTAATTAATTAATAATGTTAAATGTTCTGAGCTTATGTCTTTGAAAATGCATTTCAACATTTCTAACCGCTTCCTCAACTTATCCATGCATTTATAACCCTACAAACAATCTGTTGCATTTGTTCTTTATACCGCTTAACTGCTTTACCAGCAATATCTACTATACTCTTTAATGATTTTTCAATTTAAAAGGTAATCAGAGTATTCAGTAAAGGCAAGGTCAACTGAAACACGTTCCTCCTACTTCATTATTATGAAGTGCTGCTCCTTTAAGCAGTGC